>JAKUBH010000041.1:0-83988 GCA_030563205.1 Sugiyamaella marilandica
CAACTTACAATTTGTGCCTTCGGCTAGCGAGTCGGCTAACTGCGACGACGCTACTCCCATTGTAAAACAGAAAGTTGAAATTACAGCGCTGCAACTGCGGTGGTGAACTTTTAATGACGCCGCCGAAAGACCAGTGCGGCTACAGTGCGGCTATGGCGGGGCGCGAGCTAGTGGGTCCATGCTGCTGCCTCAAAAGAGCAGTTGCTGGGTGCGGACCACTGCAGTGCGTAGTGCGGTACGTGTCTGGCTAGTGCGGTTGTCTGATTGTGGTGTTAGCGTCCCAAAAACAGCGTCCAGCTGCCTCTATGACATCACTGATGGAACGCTTACGCTACCTCTTCCTCCACTACAATCCAGGCATGCTCCCCAAACCCTGCTCGGGCGCATGCGCTGAGGCATGCGTGAATTGGCAGATCCAAGAGAGAGGACTCGCGCTGCAACTGCTGCTGCTTGCAGTTCTGAAGTTTCGATACATGTGTGTAGAAGTATATGTGCATGAATATATGTTTGATTTGCGTCACTGCTAATGCGTGGCTACTGCGCTCTACTGCATGCCACCGTCAGTAGCTGCAGACATTCCCCCACTCGCTCAGGGTCGCCCAAAACGGATGCAGTCGCTGTAGTCATGCCGCCAGTCAACGATCTAGGTTGGTTTCCTGCGTGTCACGCTGAAGTGTTGCGGATAACCGCCAATAAAAAGAAAAGGTTCCATGCGCCTGTATAATTTTGTAGCATCCAGGATGGCACAATTGGTCATTTAAAAGCAGTACGCCTAGGTAGTGGTATCTCTGTATCGCCCAGTGAGCAGCGTGTGCTACTTGCTGTTCCTATGTGGAGCTGCTTAGTCGCATGATCTTACGAGGATGGCAGTGAAAACGAATAAATATGCACCGGCGATCTGTAAGTATGCAAATTCACTTAACGTTATACAAGAACATTTATCACACAATGCGTAGAGTTGTTAGTCGTTCATCGTACAGTGCGGTCTATGGGGATGTCTATGTGCTTGTGCGTCCGGCAACCTATTTATGTGTAATGTCTCTGAGTCAGATGTTAAGATCCAACTTGGACTAAGTATTGCATTTTTTGTGACTATTTTGTTCATTCACTCTATTTATGTCATGAGTACGGCCATTATTGTTCTCCTTACAGTTCGCGTGCACAGAAACTACACGAACCAATATCTATGTCCAGCTATCCACGCCTACACTCCACAGCAGTTGCCCATGCGCGAGGAAGTGCCGAACTGGCTGTATGTGATTTCCACTTGGTCATCTAAGAATTCGGGTATACTTCTGTGTTAACATTATGGTATACCATTTTTGTCGAAGTAAGGCATAGCCTGACTTGTCTGTATAATACGTATTCAATTCTGTAACAGTAACTTTTTCTTAATAGCTCGCTCGGATACTTTATCTGTTTAATTGCTACGGTGCGGTCTATTAACAGTTGTTTCCATGCGACAGCGGTGTACGCCATTGACAGCGGTGTACGCCATTGACAGCGGTATACGCCATAGTTACAACATTGACTGGCAGTCCGCAGAATAGATTGATTATGTCATAGTTCGCAAGTCCAGCACTTGTGTTCTGATCCTAGTTAGAGAGTTCTGTATTGCCAATGCATGTTCTTGAGTAATTTTTGCTATTGTTGGGTTCTTTTTTGTTTTCTTTTTCGGGAACAGATTCTTAGGCTTTATTTGTACCAGTCGTAGCAACTTTCCTGATATCGATCTTGGAAAGCCTAGAAGTATCTGTAGTCGGAAGGTTTACGTACAGGCTGAAGTCTGCATTTAGGGTCATTCTGCTTGATCAATTGTGGTAGATTAGAAGTTGCAGGTCGGATACTATGTAAGAAACAGATGTGCAAAAATCGCATAAAATGCTCGGCATGCGAGAGGGGTTCTGACTGAGTCGGGTACTTTTCGGAAGTTCCGTATTCCAGCTCTAAAATAAATATTGGCGTAGATTATTTATATCTCCAGCACTGACAGCGAGATTCTTGTTAACTCATCACGATTCGCGCAACACAGCGAGCAAGGATTAGAACGGGACAGCTATGATCGCCGAGTTCGTATTAATAACTCATACAGCTGAGTTTGCATCGTAGCGATTTTAATGAAAATTGCTCGTCGTATCATATGTGCAGCTCCAGCGACGGATCTCGGTGCGACTTCTGTAGTCATACTGTTTTGACCGCAACGCAGGCTATTACTGCCAGTCGATTAAATGCAGTCATGATAGGTGGCGTCTGATCAGACTCACGAATTGAACGTAGTAGTGTCGGCTATTAAGTATTTAGTTTCTTCTATATATGTTCAACTTTCTATTTAAAGTAGCCATGAGCTCGATTTACATGTCCGTTTCTGGTGCAGCATTCGTTCCATAGAGTGATCCTCATTCACACAGCTCAAAAAAAATATTTTTCAACTCGATTTTGAACAACGGAGATGCTTCTGGATATCTTTTGCGGTTGATCTGCTAACAATTCAAATCAAACGGTGGCCAGCTCGGGCTGTGGTCGATGTTCACGGTCTTACCGGTCTTACCATCCCGATGCGCGTAGTAGCCCTTACCTGCGTTCGTATCCTCCTTGTTGACAGCGTCGTATCTAGCTAAGCGTCGTTGAATGTATACTGGCAGTTAATCTACGATCATTCCTGTTCGGAGTTTCTGTTTATTTTGAGAAGGTTTGCGTATAATCCGATGTGCAATACAGCTGTGTCACTTACAAACTGCTGTGGTTCTCGAACGCGGAGCTCGTACGGCTAAATGCGGTCATAACACGAGAATATTCGCTCAAAACACAATCATGATCCTCCAGAACTGACAGCGTGGCAACAGCTGGCAACAGAAACACCAATCGACGTTAGTGGGCCCTCGAGCCAATAAAATGGCAGTTTGAGGGCAGGTCAACCACGTCTGGCAGACACTGCAGTTGCTTACGATGTACGGCTGCATAGTGGGAATTACGAGCTACGGGACTACAGACTAGCGCTTCACGAAAAACCAACAAGATAAAATCCATTCATAACCCAATCATAACTAACCTCCGAAACCGTAGAGGGTTCGGCCCTGTCGCTTGAGCGCGTAAACAACGTCCAGCGAGGTGACGGTCTTTCGCTTGGCGTGCTCAGTGTAGGTGACTGCGTCACGGATAACAGACTCCAGGAAAGACTTGAGGACCCCACGGGTCTCCTCGTAGATAAGAGCAGAAATTCGCTTGACTCCACCACGTCGGGCCAGTCGTCGAATGGCGGGCTTAGTGATGCCCTGGATGTTGTCTCTAAGAATCTTTCGGTGACGCTTGGCGCCGCCCTTTCCGAGTCCTTTGCCTCCCTTTCCACGTCCAGACATAGTGTGATGTATAGAGGAGAAAAAAACAAGGGAGGGCGGCCTGTTCTATTTATCGGTCGCCACAGCGAGGCCCCGGCCTGCTGATTGCGGTGGTGCGGTCCGGTATATCCACGCGGTTGCCGGGTGTTTGGGGTACATGTGGGCACACTGGGACTGATATTTTAGGGACCGGCATGATATTTTCCTAGCGAGTATTGGACTCTGTGGTTGCGCCGCTGCGGTCGCACCGTTGGGAGCAAAAAATGCGGCCTTGTTTTGGGGGGGTTTTGTGGTCCTAAGATTGGCATAACTAACGGGGCTCCTCTGGCACGGTTCCTCCTAACCCCGTTGGGACTTTCCTGATGCGGGCGTGCCCGTGCCCTGTGCGGCTTTGTTCCTGACCGCTTTGGCTTGTGGGGGGGGGGTTTTACGCTAGCAAAGCGCAGCTGGTTGGTCTGGCTGGGTTGGGGCGAGCCGTAGATGGCGTCGCGTGGAATGCTATTATAGTATGGAGTATTAGGTTAAGTGTTGGCGACAAGCGGTAAATTGTGTGTTGACGGCGGGCATTCTCATGTCTGACTATGTTCGAAGGTATAGAAGATGCTGTTATCGTTGTGGTTTGGTAGAAAGTCTACAAGCTTATCAAGCTCTGATACTTTACATACGGCAACTATTGGGTATACACACAAAAAGGCTCGTCCTGCATGTATACTCTATTTAGGAAACACAGCATATAACACAGGGTTATGAGCAGTCGACACGGAAATACAATATAGTGAGTTGTCAGTGCAACAAAAAGCAAAACATACGGCGCCCGGCAACAGTCCAAATAGTGCCACAACCAGAGAACAATAAGAAGCGCGGATCGGCGCCTCGTCAGATAAGCAACTAGCGGAATCCGCGCCATCTTATCTGATCGGCTGAGATGCGGAAGGGTTATCATGCACGTCCCACAGCCATATCTATAGAGCCGTTCAACACCCAAAAATTTCCAGCATTTTCAAATGGAGAAGCGAGATCTGCTGGCAGAGCCACTGCTGCCAGTCGCACAGCCACAGTCACAGCCACATGGTGGTAGCAGCGGCAGCACACCGCCACTGGCACGGCAGGCTCAGACTTTACGCAGGAAATCCACGACTGTGCTATTGGTGGCAGCTGCTCTGTTAGCCACACTGTTCACATCGGTTCACCACTGCTCACCGGGCAGCCACCGCCACAAGTCGTTCGCTGGAAAGCACCGCCAGCCACATGTGTATATCACGGGTGGAAGTGCTGATCCCAATCCGGACCCGCGCCATTTGGTGACGGCCGAACATGGAGCAGTTGCGTGCGATGTGCCGCTGTGCTCGGAAATGGCAGTCGAGATCCTCAAGAACGGCGGGTCTGCCATGGACGCTGCGCTCACGACGGCGCTGTGCATCGGGTCGGTTAACAGCTTCTCGTCGGGGATCGGTGGCGGTGGGTTTATGACGGTTCGGCATCCCAACGGGTCCGCACTGGCATTCAACTTCCGCGAGATGGCTCCCAGAAGGGCCCACAAGCACATGTATGACCACGATCCGACGCTGGCTCAGGTCGGTGGACTCGCCGTGGGGATTCCTGGCGAGCTGGCAGGGCTAGAGCAGGCGTTTTCGCGATACTCGAGCGGCAATTTCAGCTGGGCGGATCTTATCCAGCCGGTGATTGATCTGAACAGGAACGGGTTCGTCGTAGACGAGCCACTCGAGATAGCAGTCGAGAACAACAAGGAGGGTCTGATGCGCCGGCAGGAGGACTGGAACTGGCTGTTTGTTGACGAGTCAGCAATTGGAGATGGAACTGGCAGCCAAAACAGTCAGCTCGACACCGCTAACACAGCTCGTCGCCTAGTCAGACGGGGCGACATTGTCAAGCGACCAACCTACGCCCACACGCTCGAGCACATCGCCAAATCGGGCGGCAGCGCTGTGTTCTACGACCCCCAGGGTCCTATCGTAGAGGCGCTGGTTGCACATATCGCCAAGACTGGCGGAGTCGCAGAGCCCGAGGATTTCGCCAACTACTCTGTCATCGTGAGCGAGCCCCTCCGCACCGAGTTCATGGGAAGAGAGGTGCTCACGACACCGAACCCCACGTCTGGTCCGGCACTGATATTGGGCCTCAAGGTGATGCAGAGGTTCTGGAACTCGCAGCACAAGCATGTGCAGAACAATGATTTTGGCGACGTCGAGACCCAGAGGCTCGTGGAGGTCATGAAGTGGATGGCTGCAGCGCGAACAGAGCTGGGAGACCCGTCCGACGTGCATAATCCACGTGCTGCTGAGATCATGAGCGACGAGTGGGCCGACAGCGTGTTCGCAAACATATCTGACACCCATACCATGGACTGGGAGGCGTACATGCCGTCGTACGAACCTCCAGAGTCGCACGGAACCGCGCACTTCTCCATTATAGATGCACAGGGCATGGCGGTGTCGATGACCACCACTGTGAATCTCGGGTTTGGCGCGCTGATTTCTGACCCCGTCACTGGCATCGTGCTCAACAGCGAGATGGACGACTTCTCGCTCCCATATACCGACAACGCCTACCAGCTGCGACCATCTATATACAACTACGTCGCGCCCTTCAAGCGTCCCCTGTCATCGACAGTTCCTACTATTATCAGCAGAGACGGCGTCCCTGAGCTCATCATCGGCGCTGCGGGAGGCTCCAAGATAGTGACGGCGGTGTTCCAGGCGATTGTACGTACATACAGCTATGGCGAACCGCTGCTGCAGACTATAGCGCGACCACGGCTGCACCACCAGCTAATACCAGAGCACGCACTGATAGAGTACGGTGCGCCTGATGAGGTGGCGACCAATCTAGAGGAGAAGGGTCACGAAGTAGCGTTCACCAATCCCGTGACGGCCATGAATGCAATCTTCAGAGACAGTGAGAGTGGCACCATTCACGCTGTGTCGGATTACTGGCGCAAAAGGGGTCGTGCTGCAGGATATTGAGCAACATTTTGATTTAGATGTAGATAGACGGATGAGACGGACGAATAAGATATATCTGCCCAGCAGGACAAACAAACCATGTAAAGCTTCCATGGAAAGATAAAGCAAGTAAGATACGCTTAAATGGAGTAGACCTGGTTCACATCGCGAGCAAGGATTTACAGCACTCGATAGTACGTACGCGTTATATTTAAGATGGATGCAAAGTAGATACGGGAAATACATGAAGTCTGTGGTATAACGATTGGCCGTCAACGCATCGCAATAGCGGCAATTTGTCTTTGGCTAGTAACTATGTGTAGGATGACGCTACAAGTCATATTTTGCGACTCCGTCGCGCTGTTGCAACTGCTTCGCAGTTGGTTGCTGCATTTTGTCTGAGAATCCCAAACGTGGCATAGGATTTTCACAAGATATCATTGGTTTTGTTGTGCTATTTTATAGCGCCTTACTGTTTATTGCTGATTTTTTTTTTTCTTTTATGTTCGATTTTCAATTTACTATTTAGTTTTTGATCTTGATTTCTTTTCGTCATATTAACTGTAATACGAGGTTATCATCCTCCCACTAGTCTTAACGGAATGCGGCACAATGCCACGACAATTGCCATCAAAATGAAATGCATATATGGAATTG
The DNA here is from genome assembly GCA_030563205.1 of Sugiyamaella marilandica. Classification (NCBI taxonomy): domain Eukaryota; kingdom Fungi; phylum Ascomycota; class Dipodascomycetes; order Dipodascales; family Trichomonascaceae; genus Sugiyamaella; species Sugiyamaella marilandica. The sequence goes on from JAKUBH010000041.1 coordinate 6,956, forward strand.
AAGGCAAGCAGCGACGATGATATACTTATCTGGGAAATATACCTATCTGGGTATATAGTTATGTTGGACAATAATACTTATCTTTATATCCATTGGCAAAGTCTCCATAGCCGGCTTTTGTCAGGTAGAGATAGATACCATCAGCAGCTCTCTGAGGCCAGCCTCACCGCCACACATCACCAAACAAAGTACTACAGGTACCCTGTTCCTAGCGAAATTTCAGCCGCCTGAAGTTTGCCAAAACTTTTTCTAATATAGTCATGTCGTGGTTTGGCGGCAACAAGAAAGAGCCAGCGCCCGAACAGACATTTGCATTAGACCCGCGGGATGTGCCGGACGCCTCGTCTCTGTTATCGGCCCCATCGCTAGATGTTTCCAGACTGCATCCCTTGGCTGGGCTCAGTGATAACCTTGAGTACTTGGCTCTAGAGGACGAGGCTACTACATCTCTCCCTGGCGGATCCGGCATTATCCCTATCAAAGACTGGACTGATGATCTCAGTTACGGCACTGGAGCAGTTTATTTGACGGGACTGGGCCTGGGAGGTGCCTACGGTATGGCAGAGGGTCTCCGAAAGACTGCCGATTCCACATCAGCACGATTACGGCTCAACGGAGTGCTCAACGCAGTGACCCGACGAGGACCGTTTTTAGGCAATTCAGCAGGCGTTATTGCGCTCTGCTACAATATTGTAAACAGCAGCATTGGCTATTTTAGGGGCAAACACGATTCGTATAACTCGATAGCAGCTGGCGCCCTCTCAGGAGGCCTCTTCAAGATCACGAAAGGACCGAGGGCGATGGCACTGAGCTCGGGACTGGTAGCGTCGGCAGCGGCAATGTGGTGCGTCATCAAAAGGACGGTGTTCTAATAGAATGTACATAGTAAACTCTGATCAGATAAGCACAGCTGTATCAGTAAACGAACGGCAGACAACTTACAACCAAAGCCATATGAGTTGAATGCACAGCAAAAATCAGATACGAAGAGCTGATATTGACGTTAGCGTATCGGACCATTCCTAATGTATTGCTGAAATATGATAACCTATGTAAGTTAAAGTTACTGGCACTGTATGAACCTATTCGGGGCTGCATGCAGGGGAGATGTAGTACTATATCACGATTCCACAATTGAGCGTTTGTCTAACTGACAGAAGGTATATTATCAATTAAAAATCACGATGTTGAATACGTGTAAACAATCGCGAGACTGTTGCTCTTGTGAAACAGTTAGAACATGCGTTCATCAGGCTACCAAATGGGGAGTACCTAGCGAGAACCACTTTTTATTGACACAGACAGAAGAAATAATAAATACAGCGAATATTATGACACCCGCAAGCCATTCATTCTAGCAAATAAAAAAACTAGGCGAGAAAAAAAATAGTTATAAAGTATGCGTAGGCTGAAAGCGTCGATAATCAGGACACACTTTACTATCATGCCAAAAAATCGGCTTGTTTTGAACCAACTGCGTAGCAGTTGCAACAGCGCGACGGAGTCGCAAGATTTGAACAGCAGGCGATGATCGTAACGCGAGGAGTAAACAACCAAAAAAAGAGAACAATGAGAAACAACGCTACCAATGGTGATATGTAACGGTCATTAGGCTCTATGCAGGAATATATAAATGCAAGTCAGCGCACCGACACGCTGACGTTGGAAAGGTCGACTGTTCTGAGCTTGGAAGGCTGCCCGTGCTGGTCGGGAGCAGCTCGCTTAGCAGTGGGTTCCTGGACAGCAACCGTCTTCACGATGTCAGCGGCAGGCTGTGCTGGTTCTGCCGTCGGAGGGACCTCTACAGAAGCCCCAGCCGTCGGTGAGGCAGTTTTGTCGACAACAGCGGAAGCAGCGTCGCTGAGAATGGCCTCTACCTCGTCAAACGACTTGGCGCGCGACAGCTGCTGGTATACAGGATGCTTTCCAGGCACCATTCGCAGTAGACAGTACTTGGCGCCCGCAAACAGATGGCCAAATTTCTTGCAGTAGGAAATGTACTCCTGCGACACCAGGGGCCACGCAACGAGGTCTGCTGGCGACGAGGCGCTGAAGCAGCTTGGGTTCAACTCAGCACCGCGGGCAATCATCGCACCGTCGACCCCGTACTTGTCGACCAACGGCAGCAGGTCGTAGCGACCACCAACATCGCCGTTGACGTAGCAGGCGACGCCACTGGATCTGCAGATATCCGCGATGGCCGCCAGCGAGTCGCGGATTACAGGCTCACGAGGTCTCATTGGCGTGGTCCTGCAGTGCACCGTGAGCAGGCTGATGCCCGTCTGCGTCAGTCTGCGCACTAACGCACAGGTGTCAGCCGGATCGTCGAGAATGCGGATCTTGACGCTGATGGGGATGTTGTAGGGCTTGCCGACCTCGGCGACCAGCGCGCGCAGAATGGCCTCTAAACGGTCGGGGGTCTTGAGCAGCGCTGCGCCCATGCCCGAGTGGATGGAGAAGTGTTTCGGACAGCCCGAGTTGACGTCGATGGCCGCCACGTCAGACGCCACGATCTTGGCGGCCTGCACGGCGAGCTCCGAACTGGCGGTGCCCATCTGGAACACGAGCTTGGGCTTCTCAATCTCTGGAAAAGTGCGAAACACCAGTTTGTTTGGCGGAGCGGACTCCACAAAGTCCACGCACCTGACGGAGTCATTCCACACCCGCTTGCACTGCACGAGCTTTTTGTCGACGATTTCGGGTCCTGATATTAGCACAAACACCAAATTACAACATCTCTCTATCTATCCACCCACTGTCACGTATGACCATGTAGACACCGATATAGATGTATATCTATAGAGAAAGTGAGAGAGAGAGAGAGTGAGAGAGAGAGAGGGAGAGAGAGAGAGATCACATACCCCATACTAGGTCGGCACCGTACCTGAGGGCCAGCAGCCGTGTAGGCAGCTCGCTGACACGCACCTTCTGTTAGCATTTGGAACCGCAACCGCCACGAGTCGTACCATCGGAGCCAGCACCAGCTTTCCCTTGTAGTCTATCATAGTGACCGCCCCCAAAGCTCGCGCGAGCCACAAGATTTTTGCGTCGGTGAAGAGGGTATTAGGGTACTTTCCAGGCAGGAGCACCAGCATCGGCTGTCTATCTAGACTCGAAGTAGGGTTGTGGAACATATGTGGGCAACTAAACTGCGTAGAGCATACATTACCAAGCTTGGCCTAGCTTGCGAGTTGCAGCACCCGATCTGAGATCTGGCGTGCCTGTGCCTGAGTAGTAGTAGCGCTGAACATGCTTGGCAGCTCCTGGTGAGCAGCAGTCTTATGAGCGGCCAAGCACGAGACAGTCAAGCCAGAACATGCGCAGCTGCAGGAGTGGCTGGGCCAGAATTGCTGTCGAGCAGCCATGCAGTCGAGGAGCAACTCCGAGCCGACATAGTGGAAGTTCGCTAACTGCATTGAGCACACAGCACCAGGTACACTGAAAAACAGTCGTATATAGAACGTATAGGATGGGCAGATCAGCTGGAATGAACTCTGCAAACACAACAGAGCATCGCGACGCAGCAGACCAGATCAGCAAAACAGCCGACCATAAACAGAAGAGCAACAGTGCCCAGGGGAAAGAGCTCGCTCGACACGGACCGGATCTTGCGACTCCGTCGCGCTGCGGCAACTGCTCCGCAGTTGAAGCATGGATCGTAACTAGGTTTAAATCTTAAATAATACAAGTAGAATGGTAGGTTTTTTGTTCAGCTCTCAGTTGCTCGTTACTCGTTAATTGACAATTGAGCATGGTGACAGTGCTGTAGCGGTGGGCAACGGGGTCAATTGGACAGCATAAGAGAGATTCGGCTGACCAACGGTGGCATCAATTGCTGTCATCAGCAGTGATATTGGCGATAGCTATCAGACCCCCCTCCTCCGAAGTCGCCGTGACGACCGTCCTCGGTAACCATTCTGCTCCTCTTGTTGTGCAGAGGCACTAGTAGGGGTGAGCCGCCCAATCCGGCAAATGGCGCTTCTGCGGAGAGCCCAACCTGGAATTACTAGAGCGCACCTTGCGCAGGCGGATCCATTTTCAGATCCGTTTCCAGACACCTGCCAAAGGCGCCCGGTTGGCTGCCCAAAGTTGGCCCAGGCAGCTGGCACGGCCAGACCGCGCAATTGGGCCATGGCAATGCGGGCGTGCTGGACGACCAGCCGGTGCAGTTGCTGGTGGTCCTTTGTCTGGTGCGCTCTCACTGCGACGTGCTGCACTGCACATACCAACTGCAGGCGCCGAGCCTGACTGCTGCGATTTCGGCGCGGCCAGGGTTGGTTGCCGAACTAAGCCGGATCTCAAAGGGGTAACTCTGAAAAATCAAAAATCAAAAAAAGGACCGAAATCTGAAAAATGACCAAAAAAGCGCAATTAAGCACACAAGACAGCAAGAAAAAAAGCAGCCAAAAAAAGAAAGAACAGCCAACAAATGACACAAAGTGAAGCTACGGAGAAACACCGGAACAGTGTCCCACTGAGAAGACAGCGAGGCACTATTGAATTGAACTGACTGCTACCGATGATTGACTAGCTAATAAATAATCGTGACTTCGTAAATAAATTAGATGTACCAGGAACCGGCCTTGATTTCCTGCACATAGTCGTCAGCGTGGACTTTTTCGAGAATATACATGGCCATTTCATCGGCCCGCGCGTCCTGGTCGTCGACGGGCGACGGGCCTCGTGAAGGGCCTGTGGTTTTTGGGGTGCGCTCGCCGTCGTCCACGAAGAACGGAGCGCTCAGGGGCTCAAACGACGCTGCCACCACTGGCGACGGCATCGAGTAGCAGCTCGACGAGGTCGACGGCTGCGACGTGTGGGTCGGAGAGCCCAAACCAGTTGGAACAACCGGTGCTGGCAGCCCTGGCGAACCCCCTGAGCCTGCCGACACCGACGACGTCAAAGTCGGAAAACCTGCTAAACCTGTGGTCGAAGTAGGCACGGTGGTCTGCAAACTTGGCAGGCCACTGCCGGCTGGCAAACTTGACGTCGACAGGACCGAAGTGAGGCCTGACGGAGACAACACGGAGGTCGGTGACATGACTGAAGTTGGCGACGCAGCATTGGCGACCGCAGGGTCGACGCTCTGGTTGAGCAGAGGCAGCAGCTCGCGCGAGAAGCTCGAGGTGCTCACCAGCGAGCGGGTCGAGGTCAAGAATCCTGGCGACGAGCTCGCAGTGCCAGCCGAGCTCACAGGCCCTGGCGTCGACAGCAGCGACGAGCTGGTAGCGCTCGACGGAGTGTCGTCGCTCGAGTTGGCCCGCGATGACAGCCGCGACGAGATGGAAGACTGCTCCGAGTCCACCGTGCACGGAGGCTCGCTGGCAGACATCTGTTCAAAGCTCATCGACACGAAGTCGTAGGGGGTGTCGTCGCCGTCGCTGTGGTCGGAGCGGGTCTTGACTGACAAATTGAGCTTCTGGAGCTTTTTAGTTAGGCTTCGCCCCAGCGCCATGATGCTGGCAATGCCGTGTAGTTCAGTGGGTTTTTTTTTTTTTTTTTGCTGAAATAGCACACCAAACCTTTTGACTGGTGCAGCAGTCGACGACAGCAAAAAGTAGCTAATAGGCAGCTTATATATAAGTCAATATATATGGTGGAGACACCACAGCTGCTTATGCAGAGGTAGGGATGATGATAGGCGCCAGATCGACGGGTGCTACTGCCGGGTGTCAAGGCAACAAGCAAAGGGATGGACGTGCTAGAAACCAGCGGGTCACCTCAGCTATATACTGGCGAAACCGCGACGAGTGCTGCCGAACAATAATATCTGCCTGGCGGACGGGTTCGACATGCAGCTGTATGCAGTGCAGTGCGTTAGTCGATGGTTTGCGCTTAGCACCCCAACGATAGGCAGCAGTAGCTACTAACGGTGTGCGAGGCGACGCCGATTTGACGTGGGTGGTCTGTGTGGTAGCGTGGCTACTGCAATCCACTTGGCACCACACACCACTTACAGAGCCGGCTGGATCGTTGTGAATCAATCACACGAGTGCTTTACAGAGTGTTGGCAGCGACGAGGTCCACCAACAAGCTTTATACAGAGCCGAATAGTTTGGCGCCATCACCAGCGGCCAATTGACCTTATATTGGCCGGGGGAGGAGGGGGGGCAGCACCGTCTGCGTGACTGAGAAACCTGCTGCATTCGACAAATTGGTTACACTGTCGGAGTTTGAAATTTTTTTTTCCGCGTCCACCGCAATGCTTTTTTCTGCTGCGAGGGTGAGGGCAGGGCCAGGGCACGTCAGGGCTAGGCCAGGGCACGGTACTCTGTAAGCAGGGCAGAGGGCATCTGGCCCCTTACCCCGCGAGAGGTGGGAGGTGGGGGAGGGACGATGGTGACGGCCGAGGCTCCGATCGATCGATGGGGATCTATGGCAATCATAACAACAGGAGCAGCAGCAGCAGCAACGACACGAGCAACAACAACAATAACAACAACAGCAACAACAGCCGAAGCGATGGTACAATGAAACCGATGGGACTGGCATGCAGTCGGTACGAAGCCGGAGATATGCCAATGGCTCGAGGGAGCCGTACGGCTGGACGCCGGGACTCGGACATGCGTCTGTCTGAGTCGGACACTGCTGGATGCCCCTCTCCCCCTCCACCCCAGCCCTGCCAGACCAGCGAGTCGCCGCAACGGGTAGGGGTCCGGCACATCACGTGACAAAAAGCAACAAGCAGAAAACCGTTAGGTTTCTGCCTCCTTCGGCGCGCCCGTGCCCTGGTGTGCGCAGAGCTTCGAAGGGAGAAACGCCGTTTCTGCCCAGTTCGGCGGGCTGCCGTGCCCTGAAGCAGCCCCATGCCGATCATGACTAACTACTAACCTACCCACTCTGAACTGGTCGGAGTCGGCGCCTAGCCAGACAGCGACAAAATGCTACGCCAGACAGGGAAAAACCCCGAAACGGCAACTGTCGATAGCAACTGTATTGAGGATAAGTCACTACAACAGGTTAAAGTACAAAAAAAAAATAAAAAAGATCACCGAGGATGCTGGCAGCAGAACGTAAATCGCTAGTAGAAGCACGTCGATGGACGCGAGTCGTGGAAGCACTAGTAGAAGCCTCCTCGCAGTGCCGACACGGCACCCCCTTGAGCCAAACCCGGCTTGTGCCATGCGCGGCACCTACTGTCAGGCAGGTTGCCCATTCTGGCGGTTTTGTCTCGGGTGGCTGCTGGTGACTGCTGGTGGCTGCTGGCATCTGCGGGTCGCTGCGGTGATGGTGGAGGATGGCTGGGCTCAACGGCTGCACGCGGGACCACTTTTGGTCGCAAGTTGATGCAACAGGAACTGCGATTATGCTCTGTTGCCGCGTGGTGAGATCACTTCGGAGAACACAAGATGGTGTCCCAATTGAGCCTGTTTCACTTCGGATGCTGGTGAACTCCGACGCGGCGAAATAGTTGAGCCACGCATTGTAATGCGCAACTGAAATAATACTGGATGCGTCTCGGGGGCACAGAAGGATGTGCTGCGCATACAGGGTTGTGTGGGGTCCGTCCGTACTGAATAGTACTGCTGAGTGGTATTGAGTGTACTGAATAGAATTGAGGGTGCTGCGTGGTTTTGAATTTACGGAATAATATCGAGGGTGCTGTGTGGTAGTACCGTGCGGAACGATTGAGGACCACTGTGCAGTATCGCGTGCTGTAGAGTGCTGATTGTGGTAAATGTGCTCACTGTAACTGCTACGCTATTCTGCAGTACTGCAGTTCTGTGCAGCGAGGCTGTGTGCTCACAGTCGCTGCTGTCTAATCGCCGACTGACGGTGGCTACCAACCGCCAGCTGGGAATCCTGTCCCAAACAGACCTCTCAATTAGCATTTTCTATTACCATATTCAATTAGCATTTCGATCAATTATTATTTCGTTCAGTAGCTCCTTCAATTGCGGTTTCTTTTGTCCTTTCTATCTATCTACGTGGTTGTTGCATGATCGTCTGCACATCGTGCCTGTGCGATGACTTGTACCATTCTCCGTAAGCATCAAAAAAATGCAGCATACACCTTTTCCACTGCTCTTCAGCCATGTGGTTGCTTTTTGCCCTTGTGCCATTATTACTCTGTGGCTACTGTTCTTTGGCTCCTTTGCTCGTTCTGTAGTATATACCCTTCGGCTGCCACGCGATTCGAAGCCTCCTGCGTTAGCATCCAGTTCTAACACTACCACTGCGCGTAGGCGCTATCATGCACCCCTGAAGTGGCAAAAACCAAAATATGCCTGCTGGGCACCTGCTGAAACAGTGTGGCACCCACCATCAATTAACCACAAGAAACAAAAAAAAAAAAACCAAATCACGTCCAGAAGTCGGACCTCCGTTATCGGCCAGTTAGTCAGGATACGTCGTCGGGGCGTGTTGCGTACTGTATTGACCTCAATTGGTGCTGGTTGCCAAATTCGTTCTGCTGCTGTGCTTGTGCATTAGGCCTCTCCCACAGACACTATCTTACCACACTAAGCCGTCAGCCGCCTGCTGCTGGCAAGCTGTCTGCGCACTTAAGTGGCAGGCCTGCTGCTTTAGACTGTCCTAATTCTGAAATGAGTGGGCGCTACTGCTTGTTTAAACACATGCGGAAGGATAGTAAAAACAAACCAAAAGAACAAGAAAGAACAGCAAAAGAACAAGAGCAAATAAAAAAAAAATAACAACGAAAAACTGCTCAATTGCAGACCTGTATTTTTCGACTTATAACCCCCGTATTCTGTCACGTATAGCCGTGTTGTCTGATCTGCGTAGATCGCCCCGCCTTCACGCACGGCTAGCTCAGACACAAACTCTCAGGGTCGATTAACTTTAGAAGTCATAGTATAGTATCCCGTTAGTCGAGCCAGATATGAACACCCGCAAAAAACCAATATCCGAGTCTGGGACACTAGTGGTGCAGCTGCTTGGCTGTGCATGTATTCTGCTTGTGCCGAAAGAAGGCTCCCCATGAAGTATTTATCACACTGCGAAGTCTATCCCGCTGATGGAATCCGAAAGAGAAACTGACACGCTTCGTATATAGTCTTGATGACGCCTACATGCAAATCTTTCCAACTTTAATTCCTCCTCATTCCCAGTGTCGTGGTCCTTTGATCGTCAGATTTACCCCATACAGCAGCTCCCAGTTCTGCAGTGGCTGCAGCAGCCTCTATACTTGACCAAGGACCAAAAAAAAAAAATTAGGAAAAAGAAAAAAAGAACAGAGAAAACTTTGTTCAGCTATTGGCATACAAAGACTCTGAATATTGACAAGGCAAATGTAATTAAGGCGTGCTTGTCTCGATGAGTAATCTAAGTTTGTACGATGCCAAGATACCTTTAGATATGATCGAATATGCCTGACCTACCCAAGACATAGCAAGCAGTGATCACAATCTGTGGCTCCGCAACGAAGTCATATTTATTGACAGACCTGTGTTGGAACACAACGTGTCATGCGTCAAGAATTGTCTAGCGACGAGCCTGAATTGAACAAATATATGAGTTAGAGTGACAGCTATTGTTAACAGATCCATGATAAGTACTGCTGAATGAACTACGCAAACCCATATCTGTAGGCAAACTATCCTATCACCTCATCATCACTACGAAACAGCATACCTGGTCATATTCCTTGGAAGAAAAACAACAGAGTTGCCTATTTGTAACGCTGTTATTCTATGATACTGATACTGGTGCTGAATCGTTACTTGAGCTGAGCACAAATCAAAGCGAAAGCAAAAAATGATAACTAAATAAAAAAAACAGGAACAAATGCATCTTGCATTTGCCTCAGTGCGACGGAGTCGCAGACGGTAACAGTAATGTCAAGACGCTGCCGGTAACATGTAACAACTCCAGTTGGTTCCTTTCGCTCTACGATTTTCATTGATATAGTAGGAGGAAAGTGAAAAGCAGACTAAGCGAAGCAGACGATGTGTTGATGATTTTTGAATCGGAAATATTCATTTAAATGACTGACTGGAACTTTATTTGACTTTATCTAGTAATATCCCAGATAAATCTCCATAATACAAATCATTATTATCTCATCAATAGGATACCGGCTGCAGAAAGAAACAGTCTAAACCAGCAAATGGGAAAATGCAAACATGAAGACACTAGGACAAGGCGGAATGCACACATTTAATGTGGATTCAGCTCAGTCCTCGTCGTCCTCGTCAGGATCAAACAAGTCCAAGTCCAGCACTGCTGCTCCTGGCGCTGCTGCTGGATCAATGACAGGTCGCTCACCATACGACACAAGCGAGCTTCGTCGTCGCACCTGGATGTCTGGCTTGGTTGGCAGTGCTTCATCGGCAACCACTCTGGTCGTACCGTTGTGCTCCTGCAACCGACCCTCTGCTTGTAGCAGCAGAGACTCGTCATGGTCAGCATTCAGAGCAGCCATTGCTAGCATTCCCTTTCTCAGTCCATCATCTGTCGGCCATGGCAAATTGGAGTACTCATTGGCCATCTCGGGATTATACCCAGGAGGCGCATGTGTGAATTTTGTTATTTTCGTCGCATAGCTCAGGAGAACTTTGGCATCCACCTTCGCCACTTGGTTGGAAGTCCTCTGGTAGGCATCTGCCTGTAGCTCTCGGCGTCCTTCGGCAAGACCCAGCAAAATGGTCTTCAACACCCCGTCGAGCTCAGCTGATTTGGCCTGCAGTCTGTGGATCGTCTTTTCAGCTTCTTGATGCTCCACGAGCTCGTCGATCGCCTCCGACAGCCGTGAGTCAGCCTCTATTATGTTTTTAGCATGCTTTTCTGTTGGGTTGAATTTCGCGAGGGCTTCTACAAGTGCCTCAATGGACGTTTCTAGTTGCGAAATGGCAGACTCTATCAGTAGCTTTTCTGATCGCTCCGTAGTGCGCTGCCGAATTTCTCCCCCAGCCACCTGGATGAGCTTCTTATTCAGAACTGGTACAGCTACTGATGTGCCATTGAACTGTGCATCATATGGCAACGGAGTCGCCGATTTGGACGGGAATCCAGACATTTCAACTCGTAGCCGATATTGTAGCTAATCTACAGACACGCGCCATACGGACCTGTGTGTTACTCAACTCCAGCTCTGTCACACACCGATAACTAAACAGCACTCGGGCGATGCCAAAAACAGCAATTCAGTACAATAACAGCCACCTTCTTGTATGTCGGACGAAGCCTTATGGGTCTATTAATGGGATCCTGTCAACTAAATCAACGTGCATGGCTCCTAAATGTATACAGCCGTGCGCTGAAGAGCCTCCAAAGTGAATAAATAGCCTCTGGCCAGCAAATATATACAAAAATGTATTTAAAGTTAACAGCATTCCTCTTAACTCTGCTTTTCTAGGCCTTCGCCTTATTTTTGAATTCCATTAGAATTTTTTTTTTCTCTGCTCATCTTGTCCATTGCTTGATCAGCTGTCGTGCGAGCCGTTGAAAGAACTTCCTTAATATACTGATACCCCTACCTGCAGAATTTTCACTTTGACATTATGAGACCCATTATAGTGTAGGTGCACCCCGATGAGACGAGTCTAACAACAGCAAGGGCCATGAGCGACCGTTGACACAGCTCAAATACAACCGAGAAGGTGATTTGCTTTTCTCGACCGCCCGAGATCAAACGTAAGTGCCACCACAGAGTTGTTGTGCGAACATGCTAACTGAAAGGGTGTCTGTATGGTATTCTCACAATGGTGAACGGTTGGGGACGTTCCAGGGCCATGGTGGAGCTATTTTCTCAATTGACGTGGACCCGTCGACGAGAGTGGCAATCACTGGAGCAGCCGATCAGTCTATCCGGCTGTGGAACGTGCAGACTGGCGAGAACGCCTTTAAATGGGATACCAGAGCTACTGCGCGATATGTCCAATTTTCGCCAGATGCAAGCCAGTTCCTGGCCGTGACTGAGGAGCATATGGGCCAAAAAGGAGGTGTGGCTATCTACAATGTCAACATAGACGATCCGACCAACCAGGAGTCAGAGCCAGCGTTTGTGATCCGTTATGCAGAGGGTCAGACTCGATTCATCACTGCTTCGTGGACTTATGACAGCAAACACATTGTCACGGGCCACTCCAACGGTGAGGTATCCAAGTACGACGTCCACACGGGTGAGCTGGTTGCCAGAGTAGATGTCCACGACGCCACGGTGACGGATTTGCAGATGTCCCTCGACAGGACCTACTTTATCACATCATCCAAAGACAAGACAGGTCGACTGATTCGAGTCGATGATCTCGAGATTATGAAGGCCTATGTCACCGAGACGCCCATGAACTCGGCGACCATCACTCCTCTCAAGGATTTCATTATTATTGGTGGTGGTCAGGAAGCTCGAGATGTCACCACTACGTCTTCCCGAGAAGGCAAGTTCGAAAGCAGAATCTATCACAAGCTCTTTGAGGACGAGATTGGTCGTGTCAAGGGCCACTTCGGTCCCATCAACACTGTGGCGGCTCATCCCAAGGGGATTGCTTATGCTAGTGGTGGAGAAGATGGTTATGTGCGCATTCATCACTTTGATAAGTCGTATTTTGACTTTCAATACGATATTGAGAGGCATTAATGAAAAGTTCATAATGAAAAGTTCATTTTTTTGTGATCACCCAGAGTAGATCTATTGTGGTGTAGACTGTAACAAAATAGAGAGTATACCGTGTTTTATGGCAGTAGAGAGAGGATGACTTGTACGGTTCATACTTTTGATTTATGATATTTAGAGGCACAAACTGAAGATCGATGAATCACCCAGCCATACACAAAAAGACAAGAAAAAACTATCGTGTCGTCAAGGCTCGGCTGTCTTGGACTGCCTCATGAGGGTGATTTCGTTGTCCTCGCCGTAGATGACGGGAATCTCGTACATCTGGCTCTGGGGCCTGGTGTTCTCACCGGCCGGAATCCCGCTGGTTCTCGTCCCAAAAGAGTCGTCACGATTCTCATAGTGCCTGATGAGCTGCTCTGTATCTATAGGATTCAGAATGCTACTGCTGGCGTCGTTGCTCCCTCTTGAGCCTCCTCCGCCTTCGTCTAGTGATTTTGAGATCATCAGCGGCTTCACCGGGCTGTTGCCAGGATTGGCAAGTGGAATAGTTGCCAATGGGCTTAGGTGGTCCAGTGGAGATCTTGGTCCCGCTATTGACATATTCTGCTGTGCCGTGGATGAATCGTCGTGCTGGTGCTGAGACATGTATGCAAAGTACTGCTCAGAACTGGCCAATGTATGGCTTGGATCTCGCGGTGAATACCACAGGCTCCCTGCGCTCGACCTGCTGGATTTTGACGGTAGTCGAACAAGCAGCGGTTCTTCAGGAGACTCGATTGGGCTGTATACAGACGATGGGCGCTTTGATGAGGGCATCCGTGGAGAGGCCGCCGACAACGATGATACCGACGCTAGAGATCCACGGAACCCCATCATCACCGGAGGCGGTGGTCCAACCACGGTGCTAGCAAGTCTGGACGAGGCTTTTCTTGTTGGCACCATGCTGAAACCCTTCGGTACGTACGAAACTCGAGAAGATATGGGAGGAGCTATTTCCAGAGAGCTTTTAGAGCTTGGCGTCTCGTTGGCACCAGATTTGATGAGCTTTGTGGCTGCAGTGGCGACGCGACCATCGTAGTGCTGGAATCTGTCAGCTCGAGGTAAAGGCAGTTCCGCCAGCGATTCGGTCCACGAACTTGCGATGTGTACATCGCGCAATGGAAGGCGAACTGGATCGTCAAAATGACTTACAACGCTTAATCTGCCGGCATTCATATGTATAGTATCGGCATCGCGATCTTCAATGATACTGCCAAACTTCGACAGAGCCAGCGACTGGCTCGACGCCAGCAAGCGGAGACTAGGTAGCTTCGGAGCTGGCCTTGGAATTTGCAACAACATCTGGTTGCCTTGCACGGCATCGGATTCGCTGTGCTCGGATATGATTCCGTTGCGCTTAGCTTCTGCTGAGTCTTCGTCGGCAGCTCTGACAGAGTGGACGCCAGCGGTACTCAGCTTTTCTGACCTCGAGGTCCTTCTTCGGATACGGTCTGCAAAAGTCATTCTTCTTGCTGGAACAGACGGTTCGTCGAGCACTGGCACATGATTAGTAGTGCTGTCTCCAGGATGAGTACGACCCCCAAGACCACCGGCAACACCACCAGAAAGACCAGTAGAAGGTCCGGCAGGGTGAAAAGGACCAGGAATACCGACGGAACTCGTAGGAGGACCCTGGTCTGCGGGACTAGTACCAGGTTGAAGAAAAGGACGCTCTGGCCCACCATGATGGTTTGGACGTAATGTGGTATACATAGGACCACCAGCACCACCATCAGGTGAATTCGGCGAGTCAAACAGACGCTTTTCTTCAGCAGACTTATCGAGACCACCATAATTTGCCCTGTTTTGGCGCTCCAGAGCCATCATCGCAGCTCTGCGGGGTATATAGTACAGATAGTAGTACAGGCACCACAGAATCAACGATACCAGGATCACTCCACCCACTGTACCTCCAATGACAGCTCGTTGGCGTAGATCCGAGCCAGTGTCGATAACAGGAATCCCACCAGCACCAGCCTCTGGCTGCGGGACCGTACTGGTCACAACAGCAGCACTGGCAGTTGGAGGAGGTATCACCGACGAGATGCGCGAAACTGTACTGCCAGGCAAAAAGGGGCTAGAAAGACCCTGAGTCGAGGCTGCTCGTACTGAGACGGCAGACGTCGGGAAGGACGACACCGCTGGCATTGAGGCCAACATTATCAGCGTCGTTGTACCGGTGATTTTCCGGAGGCATGACACCTGGGCACACGAGGTGCACGTCTGCGCAGACAACAGGCATACAGAATCGAGCGGACAGCTGTCACAAGACAAGTAGGCCTTTGGGCATGTCACGCACTGGTGGTTCAAGCCCACAGCACCATCAGTCTGACCAGCAAAGGCCGCTTTTGCATTCATGGAACAACTAGCACCAACCAGCACCAACCAACACCAAAACACTGGGCTCCCATCGTGACATATATTAACAGCAGATCTGAGCTGGTGTTGGGACTCCCGTCAAAATAGGCAGCATTACTGAACATTGTGCTTAGCATTGGCCACAATAATTAGTATATTTAGGATTCCTCTGGTGAGTTGGGGCATGAATTGGACTTACTCGCTTGAGCGTTTAGAAAGCTCTAAACAGGCAGGCCTACTACATAAACAAATGAACCAAACAGATAGTTGTGCATTAGACTTCATGCTGTTACCACAATCCACAAACTAGCACCGCATCACAATTGCTGGGTAGCAGCATCTCTTGACTTTTTCCAACGGTGCTCAGGGGTAGTCATGACCACCGCAATGCAGCAACAGCTGCGTACTAACGCTGGAGCACTGCAAAAAGCACTGCATGCATGAAAGTCGACAACACCAAACCAAGAGTTGCAGCAAATTTAAGCGGAAAAATTCTGAAGCAGACAAAACGATAAACAAATAAAGATAAAGAAAGCACAATAAAAACAACAGCAAACAAACAAGGGAAATGAAAAAAAAAACAAATAAGAAGACTACAAGAGAAGAAAATACCAAGAAATGAATACAAGAGAGTAGCTATAGTCGCACTCAACTCAATTGCAACTGTGGCAGTCAGTCCTGGCCGCCACGCAATGCCCCTCCCTCAGCAGCATTTTAGGACTACATTTTGAGTGCTACACAAAACCACAGGTGCTTGCATTTCAAGCATTGTGCTGCACCATTGGAAACAAGCCTGCACGGCTGCCGGCAGATGAGACACTGCACATCGGCAGCTTTGTTTTACCTTCCCTCACTGAGTACGGCTGGCGAGGTGCGAAAAAAGCGACATATCAATTGCTAGCGTAGCTGCAGCAGCCAATTTGGCTCAATGGGGCAAAAACACTTAAGGCCCCCCCGAAATACTCCCGAACAAGCAAGATAATAGCGATCCAGCATTATGGCCCACATCCAGGGGGATGAGAAAAACGATGGTCCACATTTGGCCGCTCTTCAGTCGGGCCATGCCCGATGGCGGAGACGGAGATGCTGTTGAACCGGTCCCCGATCTTCGATCGACCCGAGTAGGCCAAAATACGACTCAATTGCTAATGACGTACCTACCCAAGTTGCGCCAAGAGCACCGGAAACTGATAGAGTTTTTCCCTCCCTTTCCCCCTTCCCCTCCATCGCTTGCGGCCACCCACCGGATGGTGCCCCTTTTTTCGTGCACACAATGTGACTGAGCAGGCAGATAAAATTTCGGTGCCAAAGGTGGCAGATTGCCTAATCGGGAGATCAGCATGACATGCTCGGGTTTCAAGTATTAGCGACCGAAGAGACAGCTAGACCAACCGAAAGGATGTCGAAGCCTCGGAATCAGCCATACGGGAGGGCGGCTACCCGGCATTCCAGTCTGAGACAGGAAGCACAAGAGACGAATAGGTAGTTTTTTTTTAGTCTGGTGATGGGCTTCTATTGATGGGCCTAGCCAGCCAAGCCAAGCCTTGTTGTTGGTCGCAGCAGTTTCTCCCTTCTAGGCAATATGCAATTTATGCCCACATGCATGCAACCCCTACCATAGGCAGCTAGTCGAAAGTGCATTTGCCAGAAACTTGACGCACACACACCGACAGTAGTCCGCTATTGAAACAGCATGGCAAATAATTATGACAGAAGCCGAGTGACAGGATCCCCGTAATTCGAGTCACAGTATGGCCAAAAGTGTGTTTGGGGCCCCTGCATGGTGGCCAAACCCGCCTGATGGCCACATCGCTATTAAGATCGAAACTCTAACAGCTGTCCGCCGCGAGCGGCTGCAGACCCTGCGGTACCATGCAGCAGATTACATCGCCAGCAGGTGTGCCCGCAGCGCAGGTGTTTGCCAATGGCCTGTCAATAATGTGCCAATAGCGTGCACAGTGCTCATAATAGCATACAACGAAACATCACCATGAACAGGCCTGGTCTTGTGACCACCATAGACACACGCGCTGGGCCGTCTGCTTGTTTATTACTCGGTCCCTAGAAGTGGCCCGTAGTTGGTCTGGCAGCAGTCTCGCGGGCGCCCGCGGTGCTTTTTTGGGTGCTTTTCTGCGGGACGCATGCAGTGGCAGCGCAAGCCCCTCCGATCGACACGATTTGACAGTTTCTTTTTTCAGTAATTTTTGCAGGGCTGCTGCCGCCAGCGACACACCCACGCGCATATATATATACATATACAGACGCCCGAGCTTCAACGTTCGATCTCGACGTTGCAAGAACCATTGCAAGCAGTTGCCAGTACTTGGTAGCACCCCTCAGTAGCATCGCTTGATAGTATTCTGAGACTTGGCTACACCTGGTCTGTTTCGACTTGGCAGCAAATAGTCGCATTTTGCACATTTGCGACCGTCCAGCACTCAGTGGAGTTCTCAGTCAGCACTTAGCAGCATTTCAACTGCGCAGTATTTTAACTGCCAGCACCTGGTAGCGCTTTTTTGTTTTTGAGATTTACAACAAACCAGCATAGCGAAGCACAGCACAGCACAGCACAGCACAGCACAGCACAGCACAGCACAACACAACACAGCCATGTCGTCGGACATTCCCGTGCAAACGCTGGTGCTGGAATGGACGTTCTGCACCTTGTCATTACTGATGCTGCTCTCGCGGTTGTATGTGCGGACCCGGGTTGTCAAGGTGGGCATGCAGCGCGAGGAGTACATGCTGATGGTGGCCCAGCTGTTGTTCTACGTGTGGATTTCGTGTGACGCCTTCACCATCTCGCAGGGGTTCATGAGCAACGGGGCCTCGTACTTCAAGATCCCTGGCGGGTTCCACGCCCCGGATGAGGTGCGGGTGCGGGTATTCAAGGTGCTGTACGGGTCGTCTGCTCCATACTATCTGTGCCTGTGGCTCATCAAGTACGCACTGCTGAGCCTGTACTACCGGCTCATCCCTACCGGCACTAAGGCACGCACGGTTCTGCATGTCACCACTGCGCTTGCAGTGATAGCCACCGTGGTCATCATCCTGCTCAACATCCTGCTGTGCCAGCCGGTGTCGCTCAACTGGTCGCTCAACGAGGACCACGTGTGCTACTCGTCGACCGCCGTGACGCCGTTCGTGATCTCAGTGGTGCTCAATCTGGTGGTCGACGGGCTCATTTTCGGGCTCCCGTTCCCCATGCTGCGCACCCTGAAGATCGGCCATCGCCAGAAGTACGGGCTCATCTTCACGTTCTCGCTGGGGATCATCACCCTCATCGTCATCGTGGTGCGTGCGATTGTCATTGGCGTCACAGGCAGCCCCTCAATTGCCGCCATTCTTACGGCCCTCGAGTGCTTTATCTCCATGATCGTCGCCTGTCTGCCGGTGATGCGTCCTGTGCTGCGAAGGGGCCTGCTCAGTACCCGTGGCATGCGCGCCCGGCTGTTTGACCGTCGAGCCTCGCGCACTAAGCTTGAGGACGCCGGCTATGACGACACCACGCATCTGGACGACATCGAGAGCACTCTGTCGACAGTCGACGACATGCACACTGGCCCTGTGGCGGGGGTGGGGCATGAAAAGACCCCGCCAGCGGTCGCGTACGCGCGCACGAACTCCGAGTCGGCCACTGCAGCTTCGGGAGCCAGGCGTGCCGAGGCTGGGCACGACCAGGTGGCCCACGACGGCGACCATCCGCTGCACCGCAGCCCGTCGCTGATGTACTCGACGTACGGGCCCGGCTCGCTCATCACGCCCCGCAACACGGGGTACATTCCCGAGTACGCAGCGTCGTCGTCGCTGCCTCTGCCTCCGCCGCCAGAGCAGAGCGGGGCCATCTACCCGACCTACGTGGTGGACGAGTCCAAGCACACGTCGGTCATCTAACGCTACGAGTTACGATTAATGAAAAATGCATGTATTATGGTGGTCCTGTTGTAGATGCCCAGTGTAGATAGATGTAGACTAGTGCAAACAGCCCACTGCGTTTTGAGCTGAGTGACATGATTGCAGACTGTACAGATCGACTGCAGACAGTGACTAGACTGCAGAGTGATTGACTAAACTGCACAATGGCCGATTGACGTGTGTGCAGAGCACGCACTGAGATGAAGTCCCGAGATGGCACTGGAACCACCCACTTCAACTGCGCAGCAGTTGCTACAGCGCGACGGAGTCGCAAGAGGCAGTCGAGTTCGCTCCCGAGCCTAACATGATCTTGCGACTCCGTCGCGCTGTGGCAACTGCTGCGCAGTTGACTACGCACCACTTCGGCAATTTTTAAACTGTCTACGAAGTTGAACACGTACAATGAGACTGTCGTTTTTATTCTTCGGTTGCTCTACTGCACAACTACTGTCTGACTCGAAAATCTCAGAGATGTTGATGCCAGAGACTGCCCTGCGCTGTCATGCCCGAATCTGGCAGAGGTACCTGCATGCTGCCTGGTTAGCGCCTGTTGATTACATGTCGCCAATACCGGGGACGCATGGGCGTGCAATTCACGCTCGAGAGCCACCGCTACTGTGCGAACCTTACTGCGCACTGTGGATACAGGGAATTATTACCAGCCATCAGCCATTTTGTCCTTCTGGCCCGCCACAACTCCGATCTATCAAGCCGCCCACTTCTCTTGGCTATGTAGGTCTTAGCCAAGGTGCATTCCTTCTATGCAACCATGCATGACAATTCAGGGCTGCTGCAGTGCTTTCCCGTACTTAATCGAATTCGCAGGCACGCCAGCTCGCCAACTGCACGGAATAGCCATCTCCCAATACCGGCTTTAAATCTGCACAGTGAATCGGCTCTTCGAATCGATAGATTTCGCAGTGCACGACACTGCAGACAGCAGCGCACAAGCCTGCGCGAGATCGATTTCTCTCAGGCGTCGGGGGCAAGGGCGCCTCCATCCGCCTACTTCCAGAAGGGGCTATTTTTTTAGAAAGCCTATCTCAGCGTGCCAGTGTTTCCGGACCGCGACTTTTTTTTTTTTCGGTTCTTGTCACGAGCCTGAACGGCCACGCCAGCTCTGCTCATTCCGGACGCCGCTGAGCGCTGCTGCTGCTCCCGACTTGGCAGCTGTTTGGCTGGAGGTCTCTTGTTTTGGCGGTTGTGCAGTTGGACTTGTAGACGAGCATAGCACAGTGGACATTGGATTGAGGAATCAGCGACAGCACACAATCTGACAACGGCACCACAATCCTAGTCTCTCCTTACTCACTAGCTATCTACAATTTTTTTGAGTCTCGCGTCGTGTCGGTGTCGTGTCGTCTGTACTGCTTTGTTGCATTGTGTCTGTCCATTCGGTATTCTGTGCTGCTATAGGTCTATTCTGTGTCGATACACATCAAGTGTGTCGTCGAATTTTGTCTATTAAGTGTTGGTCTGCTCTGCTGGATCCATGTCATGGCTGACGCTCCGGACCCCCAGTACTACGACGAGGCGACGAGCGAGGTCAACGACTACACGGTGAGGCAGCAGCTTACGCTGCGATGGCTGTCGGTGTCAGCGTCGTGTGCGTCCATCGTGTTTGGGCTGGTCGCTCTGTACTTGTACACCAACATGCGCACCAAGGTGTTCAGGCACCATCTGATCCTGCTGCTGCTGCTGTTCGACTTCGGCAAGGGCGTGGTGCTGCTGTGGTACCCTGCGCGCGTGCTGCTGGTTGCGTCTGCCTACGACAACATCAACTTCTGCGACGTCGTGGGGTTCTTCACGTCTATATTCATCGAGGGCGCCGACCTGGCAGTCCTAGTGCTCGCCATCCACACGGCGCTGCTTATTTTCAAAAAGTACAAGGGCCCAGAAGGCGGTCTCTTCCGGTACCGCTACTGGGTGTACTCGCTGACCATCTGCATCCCTATCGTGCTGGCGTGCCTGGTGTTTGTGCACTACGGACGCAAGGCATACCGCCCCTACGTCACCTGGTGCTACCTGCCAGTGCGCCCATTGTGGTACCGTCTGGTGCTGTCGTGGGTGCCGCGCTACGTCATCATCGTGTCCATCATCTCCATCTACGTGGCCATCTACCTGTACGTCAAGCTGCAGTACCGCGAAGTGATCCGCAACTTCAGCCAAAGCCAGCGCTACCTCAACTCTGGTGACATCACGCGGGCCAGAGCAGCCGGCTCGTGGCTGCGCAGGTCCTGTCGAGGCGCCTGGCACGGCCTGCTGTCGTTCCTGTCGTACTTCCCAGGCCTGGCCTTTTTGCATTCCACGAAACGACCTGACGGCCGCCTCGACGACCCCCAGACGTCGGCCATTGCCGAGTTCCAGCGCGCCCAGCTCGAGCAGTTTGAGGTTCGACGCGCCGTCATCGAGCGCCAGATCTCGTCCATCTTCGTGTACCCGCTGGCCTACATTTTCCTGTGGCTGGCTCCGTTTGCTCTGCAGTGCCTCCAGTTTCGCCACAACCTGACCACGAGCACCGTATTCTGGGTCAACGCGCTGGCTGCCTTCATGCAACCGTTCAACTGCGTGGTCGACACGGTCGCGTTCTGCATCCGCGAGACGCCCTGGCGCGACCGAACGGAGCGGGTGTTTCGCAGGAGCAACCTCACTGCCGTCCTCACGTTTGGCAGAGGCTCCTCTTCGTCCTGCCGCAGGCACAGAGGCGACGATTCGGACCATAGCGACGGGATAGAGAACTCGCTTACTCACATCACCGAGCTCAAGACGCCGGATCCTGCCCACGGTGGTGGCGCGAGGTTCTCGACCATTCTCACTTCGCCGGAAAGCGCCTCCTCCCAGCCCGACTCGTCGTACTACAGTCCATTCCCGGGCCAGGAGCTGAGGGTGCCGACCGGAGACAACGAGTCAGACGCCGAAATCGACATTTTCGAGTTTCTGAAGGCTGGCGTAGGCTCATCGCATGGGTGATTTTTGTCGCTTTTGTCGCTTCCCGACGACACGACTCCCACGAAGGGTCAACATTTTTGTTTGTGGCCCCTCCGAATACTCATACTGTCACGTTCGTGGTAGTGTAGCATAGTGCACTGAGAAGCCCTGCTTCAAGCTGTCGCTAAGATAGTGGCTGCCGACATTGTACACCAGAAACCCCGCATCGAGCAGCGCCTGTAAACTGGCTTCCATTATGTCGCTCATTCGCAGCTGCTGTGCTATCACCACATGGGCGCCAGGACCCATCGTTTCGACGACTGCAGTGAGCGCCCTTACAAACGGAGGAATCAGAAACTCGTTGTAGATGGTGTCGCACGCAATGACGAGCCCATTTGGACCGACCTGCGCGATGTCGTCTCGGAAATTCTCGAGCGTCTCGCTATGTTCCCAGTCGTATTCACACACTTTATACGTCGCTGTACTTTTATTAGCAGCTGCAGGAGCACGACCATCTCCACCATCTCTAGCAGTACACTTTGTACCTTTTGTACCTTTAGCAACTTTAGACGTACCTTTAGGAGTACCTCTACCTTTAGCAGCACCTTTAGCACTAGCATTTGTTGTTTTGTCAGTGACGTTTTGTTCTATATTCGACCTCAGCAGCTTCAGCAGATGCTGCTGGTCCGTAGCTATATATTTGTGGACCCTGCTTGCGAGCACAGACGCTACAATACCCGCTACGCCAGCCCCAAGTTCTACGACAACTGACGCTGGGCTCAAGACCCAATGCAGCACTGACTTTTCATCGCAAATCCACTCCACAAACAGCGGAGATACCTGCCAAGCAACTGCACCTGTCGTTGAGGCTGCCTTGGAGTTGAGTATCGACGTCGACTGGACGATCTCCATATCATGCTCGCCAACTGTGATCTTTACCACGTCACTGCGCGATACAATACCCAGACCGTGCGTGTTGGAAGTGTCTCTGCTCGTGAACAAGTCGTATACATGCTCAGCGACATTTTCATTATGAATTTCCTCTAAATCATCCATACTATTTTTATTCTATAAAATTAGTTTTATTGTTGTTGCCATAAGTTAAATAATATGCCACACATAATAAGGTCTCCTCGCTTCATGCATCACTCAGCACACGCCTCACCATGAAGCCAGCAGAGCCAGCTCATTCGACAAGGCTTCGTAGCTATATAGTGGGCAGCTACCTTTTGGTAGCGGTACTTCTGGGAGTTCCCCTGTGGCTATGGACGACTTCGATCTATAGAGCTCCCCTGAATTACGACGAAATGGTCCACTATGCGCACCATATTCAAGAAGAAATAGAAATCACCGTTCCTGTATACATCAATGTCGGAACTGAATTTCCTGATCTCGCAGTCGCGTCGCAGTACCTGATAGATAAAAAACTGGATGAAATGGGCGTCAAGGGATGGAGACTGGATATTCGCGAGGGATACGGGGGTCCTCAGGCATACAATGTCGGGTTGCGATTGGGTGACACTGAGGTGTACTCAGTGTCTGAGTTTTCCCGCGACATCATGATCGAGTACTCCATGGAGCTGGTTTCGCTGGGGCGTGTTCCAGAACTGGTGACGACTGTTTTGATCGACAGTGTGTTCCGCACAGAGATTGAGCTGTTGCAGACAGTTAATTCGGTGTCCAACAAGGTAGTAGCATACTCGCCAAACTACCACCTCACGTTTTCATTGTTCTCAGGCGATGGGCAGCCGCTCGCGTGGGATATCCTGAACGCCATAGACAAGTACTTTTCACCGCTCCAGCAGAGCTTTTCCAGAGTGTCCAATCTGACAATCGACACTCAGATCCAGTACTACGCGCGAGTCGCATGCATCCCCAAATGGAGTGAGCACCACCAAGCCTGGATGCTTAACAAAGACGATTTATCCACCTTTGTCAACTCGGCAGAATGGAGTCTGACTAGCATCCACTCGTATCCGACGCTGCACTTTATCCTCTACATACCGTCATCCGACGAATTTCCTATGTTAATTGAGGAGTCGGACACAAATTCGTTTGTGATTCCCCAGTGGGGTGGCGTGCTGATTTGGGATAAGCCAATTGAAAACGCGCGGATGTCTTCAGAGGAGCTGCTGCCTGTTCTAGAGACGTTTTCGTCGCAGTTCCTCGCATTGGTCGGTACTCCTACCCATCCCAGATCGCCAGCCATTCGAATCGACTCGGTTTCGAGGTTCTCCACTTTGCGGGCCCTCATTTCTGCCTCGTCGTCGCTGGGATCTCTGTACCGGCTGAGCCAGTCGCTGCCTGATATCGCCATTCCTACGGCTGTGCATGACTCTGTCGAGGCTGCTCTGCAGTCGATTCATACCGCTCTCGATCTCCTGAAAACAGGCGACTTCAATAGCGCGATTCTGTATGCTAAAGACGCTTTGCAATTATCTGAAAAGGCGTTTTTCGACAAAATGATGGTCCAGCAGGCGTTTTTCCCAGAGGAGCACAAACTTGCCATATACCTCCCGTTGCTAGGCCCGATCGGAATTGTGCTCCTGCTGGGTACAGTGCGGTGCTTTAAAGAATTGAAAGCTGGTTGGAGCTGAGCAATAGCACCCATTGCGGTATTTTGATCGAAAAGTACTTCTGATTTGTCTGGAGCTTTTTTGATTTGCGATTCTGTCGCGCTGTAGCAGCAGCTGCGCAGTTGATTTGAGCTTCTACAGCGATTTACAGATCAAACGACTCCAGTAGCATCCATCTGGTCGAACCAGTGTGTCCAAGTCCCCACCCAACTACGCAGGAGTTGCCCCAACGCTACGGAGTCGGTCGTGAGACGAATTTTCATCACCGGACTATCGTTCAGTTACGAAGTTGGTGAAAGCAACCAGCAAAAAAAAAAAAAAACAAACTGTACATAGTGCTATCAATGAAGCTAGTATTCAGCTGACAATTGACATACAATCAGACGGTTCAATCCATATATCTACGTACTACTGTATATTCTAGAGAGGTTCTATTTTGGCCATATCATTCCATGAGCGCATATATCGCGCTCCCAATGATCCCAGCGTCAGGAACAAGTGTCAAATTGATGTTTCCACTCAAGTAGTCAGTTGAGTCGAGACCCAACTTTTCCAGAAAGCTTTGTCGTGTCTCAGTGTCGCCAGTAAGCTCCGAAACTGCTGACCCAGAACCGAGAATCTGATCTAACGCAGCTTCGACGCTCTTCCTGAAACCCACGTAGCGCTCAACCACGCTTCCGTTACATGCAATGTTTACAGGACCATCAGAGATGCCCGGGTACTTTTCCACTGCCAGAATAGCAGCGATGTTCGCCGCCAAGAGCTGGGCAGATCTAGTCTCTACTTCCCGTACGATCGCATAGATGAGGTCGATATCAAATGCCGCTAACTGGTCAGCTTCAACTCCGAACACCTCTTTTATGGCCTCGCTTGCTGGAGAGGAAGAAATTATCGCCATGTCTCTGGTCGTGAAGGCTCCGTCCTGCTCGACGCCCTCCAGCAGCTGCAGATAGCCAAGCGCTCGTGCCTTTTTGAACAATCGTCGACAGATATCGCCCAAGTGGAGACCAGACACACGCTGCTCGAGCCATGTAATGGAGCTTGCGTTCTGGTATATCTCTATATCTACTTCATTCTGCGAAAGGAATGACCCGAATATGCCAATCTCCGTGTCGATGACGACATTGGCACCAGCTGCCAAAGCAGGATGGGTCCACGACTTGAACTCACCGCCTAGGGTACGAGGCTCTAGAAGTTTGGTAGCAGGGATCTCCGCTGCTGGGACCATGATGGCTGCATTGAGGCCAGTTCCAACAACAACGCTGGCCTGCACTCTCGAGTCCTTCCACCGTCCGTATGCCAGCGCAGCATACGTATCGTTGCAAATAGCCACGATCTGGACAGGGCGGTTGGGCACTCTGAGGAATTGATCGCGCAACAGGTCTGCCAGGTTCTGGTTACGAAACACGTATCTGTTGAAGCCTTTGCCCATTGATTTGACATAGGCATCTCCGTCTTCAGTCTGCAGCAGCGGGAACGACCAAGTAATGCCGACTTTAGTGGGCACTGGCAGAACAACCGTACTGGGCAGCTCATCAAAGAACTGCACAATCGAGTCGCCGATCCAGTTCATGAGGATTTCCATAGTCAGCGCCTTTCGGTTGTGGTGGTCCAGCACGTTTTCCGTCTGGTGCAGCACCACCGGGTCGTGCTTATCAGCTTCAATCCGTACTGCTGCAATCCGAAAATTGGATCCTCCCAAGTCCATAGAGATCACGGTGCCCGACTCGGTTCCAGTTGGCACTTTCCACTGAAAACACGGACCCATCACAATGGGGTTAGCCTGGAGATGAAAAAGCGCCTCTGCCTTGAAGTTGACGCAGATTTCTCTGATTTCGTGAAGCGAGTACACCCATTGCGCGCCAAACACCGTCTCGAAGACGCTGGTGGTGTTTGTCATTGAAATGTGGAATCTGGATCGGTCAAATTCGCTCCAAATATCTGCGAATCTCCTGAATATAGTGAACCTATCAGAAGTCGACGGAGCAGAAAATTCGTTGAATCAGAGAATCGTTAAACTGAGAATCTGTTCAGTCCTGATGAAGCTAAAGTTCCCTTAGTTTTAAAGCCAGCGAGATCCAGTTGAAAGCTTGTTGGAGCCCACCTATCTCTGGTGGCTCTACATATACTGCCGTGGATCAAAATACTACATAGTGGAAAGCAGTGCCATACCCCCGCGTCATGCGTTATCGGAAAATAATGCGATAAGGATGTTACATGGTTCAAATGTAACATCCTCTGCCCTTACGGAATGAAAAGGCCTGGCTAATCCGAAAATTCCAAATTTAAGTCCGCCCAGAATTTATTATTTGGTAGTGTCGGGATCGATAATTGCGCCATTAAATTTTCACAATTTGTGGCCCTATAGTGGTATTCAGGTGCCATCATAAGTTCGCCTAGGTATTCACAGATACTCCAGTGGTAATCAGGTTACTGACTGTGGTACAGCGGTGAAATCAGGCTGTTACCTTATAATCACAGCACAACAGACTCCAATTGACAATCTCTTCAAATCGTATAAATTTGAGTGCGTTTGGCGATTTTGCAAAACACTCAAATGTCTACTACTACCTTCACCAACTGCCTACTGGCTATCCATGGGGCTCTGGTCGAGTCGAACATCACGTTCTCGGACGAGACAGGCCTCATCACCAACATCTCCAAGGATGTGTGTGAAACAGGGGGGGTTGTCGACCTTGCGGGAAAGATAGTATCGCCAGGGTTTTTGGATCTCCAAAACAACGGTATGTTGGGCGAGAGTTTCAGTGTAGAAGTCGAAGATCCGACAGTCTATGAGAAGATGCTCGACAAGCTGACGAGCTTCTATGTGAAGCACGGAGCTACTGGATTGTGCCCGACTGTCCCAACTGCCAGTATCAGCGTGTTTCACACTTGTCTGCCGTATTTGCAGCCTAGGGACTTTGAGAGCCAGACGTCGATATTGGGGGCTCATGTTGAGGGCCCGTTCCTCAATCCACTCAGCAAGGGTGCCCATGACACTCTGCTTATGAAGACGTTTGACAAAAGTACGCTAGAAGATATCTACGGCGATGAGAAGCTGTTTGGGTCGGTGATAAAAATTGCTACAATTGCACCAGAGATGCCAGGCGGTTTTGACCTCGTGGAGCAGATTGTTTCGAAAGGTTGTGTGGTCAGTATTGGGCACAGCAAGTCAGATCTGGATGAGGCGAAGCAGGCAATTGGAAAGGGCGCGACTATGGTGACACATCTGTTCAATGCTATGCCTTCACTGCTGCACAGAAATCCTGGCCTTATTGGATCCATTGTGGAGCCCAATGGCCCGTATTACGGCGTGATTGCTGACGGGGTACATGTCCACCCGAATGTGGTCAGCATTGCGTACCGAGCCAACCCCGAAAAGATGGTGTTAGTGACTGATGCATCATTACTGGCAGGAATGCCCGACGGATCGTATGACTTCGGGTCACGCGAGGTGACCAAAACTGGTGATGTCATCAAGCTGTCGGGAACCGACACGCTGGCGGGAAGTGCTATCTGCATCGATGCCTGTGTGCAGAACCTCGTGAAATTCGCCCATTGTGGCATTGCTGAAGCAGTTAGATGTGCCACCGAGAACCCTGCTAAGTGTCTTGGTCTTAAAGACCGAGGATCGTTGGCAGTTGGATTGCGAGCAGACATTGCGGTGCTGGACTCTACAGGAAAAGTCGAGCAGACGTGGATTAAGGGAAAGATGGTCTATTCCCAATAGATCTTAAAGCAAAATATATCAGAAATAAAGCGAAATTTAGCATAGCTATTCCAGCGATCTGTAAAACTAAATGACAGTAAGAAGTGGGACAAAGAAACAACTTCCTGGACTACGACCAGTAACCACATTGGAGCGACCGTTGTCGGTAAGATGTAGTTTATGCGACTCTGTCGCGCTGTGACAATCGCTGCTCAGTTGAGAAAGAGATGCTGCTGTCCGAGGAGTGCATATTATATGGTTGACATGTTACCACTGGTTTCGCTAAGTCTGTACTTTTTGCACTCAACTGGAATTTCTGCATAGCATTTGCTTCAGCACGACTGCGTCACACAATAGATACACTGAGACTGTATTATGTTTATGTGATGTGGTACGACTGGTTTCACTACAATACAGTTTACACAAAGCAACGTAAAGTAACAGTAATTTCTGTCTGATATCAAGAAAAAAGGCTAGAACTGCAATTTCTCTGGCTTATATAATTGCATGAAGTAATTAGCATAAAATAAAGAAAACATTTGTAGAGATAGCGTGGTATCCAGAGACGCTAATGATAGTGAGATCATATTTCGGACTTAACAGTAGCAAACTTAACTGTTTCAAATGGATGCTTATACGGAACTCGCCATCTTTGTCTGTTCATAGATCTTGTTGAGACATTGTAGTAAGCAGTATAGAATCTCTGTAGATGCATTAGTATATCCACAGATGAGAACATGCGAGAAGATTATTTACGCTCGGAGTTAAATAGACACGCCTTGACCATTCTCGGATGGGATATTGCCTACAAAATACCCACATTTTTTTCTGTTCGTCGAACTTCGCACGGATGTTATAATGACCAACGTATGATCTGTTAGAGACTTCTTTCTAATATCAAGAGATAAGACTAATAATAAGATTAGCTTGTATCTGTTAGCTCGGACATAAAGAAAAATGCCCTAACCGTATAGACGGGATCTTGCTTGGACATATATTCTCGTCCAGACTAACTCTAGTCGACTCCCAATACTTTCGAGAACAAGCAGATCAATGATGACTAGGTAGATGACCCGCTTTAAGCGAGATCCTCATTGATACTCCGGAGGAGCATGTGAGTGTGCTTCCAAATAGTTTTTGTTAGATATGCACACTATCAACGGCCATACAGATTGACATGCGCTTACCTATTTGAGATCACTAACGGAGAAAAATAATTATCAGCCGCCAAATATTGATAAGCATACCGAATAGTTTTATAAAAACATCACTGATGACACATTTGATGACACATCTCGTGCCACTTCGACCCAATAATCGCAAGATAGCATTCGAAACACCGCCAGCGGACCGTGGGGAACAAACCCCGCTAGGTTGATACTACGTTGAGCCATTACATTAAGCAACGCACAAGCTACATTCACAGATATGGAGATTGCCGGGTGATAAACAGTCCACACAATAGACACACAATGCACAGGTAACATATTTTAGAGTATACATATTCTATAACTGCCGTGTGAGACATATTTTCGAGCCGCCGTTCTCCTATTTCCCCGGCGCCGTGTTAATAAACGTGCTACTTACCCTTTTTGGGAGCTGCAGCTTATCTAGAGTTTATCTTCCCAAATAGGCACTAGCGGCCTGCCCCGATGCATGGGCAACATGCACCTGTAACCTTCGGGAGATCACTATCAGCTCCGCTATCAACTGATCAGGAAAACATCAAATATCGTCCCCACAGTATATATACACGGTGACAATACAAATGATCTGTACCGAATAATGGAATCTCCTGAACTGAAAGACGCTACGGCTGTGGCCGATCACCCGGAGCAGCACGAATATGAGAGTGGGCCGCCTATGGACACTGCTCTGCGGAGATTCATCCAGAAAGAATTCAAAATTGGAGGTCTGAAAATTGGCCCCTACAGCAGACCCTATGTGCAGATATTCCTCGTGGCAATGGTGTGTTTCTGCTGCCCAGGAATGAGTAACGCGCTTAGTGGCATGGGCGGAGGAGGACAGATCAATGCTTATGCTGCCAACATGGGAGGTGTTGCATCCTACTCGACGTTCGCCACGGTGGCTTTTTTTGCTGGATCTGTTTGCAACGAGCTTGGAAACAAATGGACGCTGGTGATCGGGGCTCTAGGTTATGCACTGTCGCCTGGGTCATATCTGGAGTACAATGAGCACCAGACCACTGGGTTTGTGATCGCCATGGCTGCGGTTGTGGGCGTTTGCGCTGGGTTCCTGTGGACTGCCCAGGGAGCTATCATGATGAGTTATCCTGCCGAGCACGAGAAAGGCAAAGCTATTGCGTTGTTCTGGAGTGTGTTCAACATGGGTGCTGTAGTGGGATCCAGCATCACCATGGGTCTCAACTGGAAGGCTGCGAACAGTGCTGTCTCCAACGGCACATACACTGGATTCGTGGTGGTTATGCTGTGTGGAGGCCTCATCGCTTGTCTGCTGGTCACCGAACCGATGGTGGTGAGATCTGACGGCTCGCGAGTCATGAAGTACCGCCATCCGTCCTTCAAGCGCGAAATCTTGGGACTGTACGAAACGCTCATTTCCGACCCATACATTGTGTTGCTGTTCCCGTTCTTTTTTGCCAGTAACTGGTTCTACACTTATCAGGTAAGGACAAACGCTTAAAGTTTTTTAAAAAATTTTTTTTTCTCTGTGCTAACGACAGTTCAATGACTACAACCTAGCTCAATTCACAGTCCGGGCTCGTGCTGTCAACAACTTCGTCTACTGGTGTGCCCAGATCGTTGGATCCGTCGCACTCGGGTACTTCCTCGACATGGAAAGGCTGAGCAGAAGACAAAGAGCAGCCTGGGGTTTTGGTCTGGTGTTTGTCATGTGCAACGTCATCTGGGGTTCGACCTACACTTTTGAAAAGTTATATACTCGTACTGACCCGCCAGTGATCCTTGACATTGGAACCGGCCCTTATGTTAACCGCGTCTGGCTATATATCTTTTATGGGGTACTGGACGCGGTCTGGCAGACTTATGCTTACTGGTAGGTAACCCTTGTGATTGGTTGATTAAAAGCGCGAACTAACGGCAGGATTATGGGCGCATTGACAAACTCTCCTCGTAAACTGGCATATTTCTCGGGCTTTTACAAGGGAATCCAGTCCGCAGGAGCTGCTATAGTATGGCGTCTCGACTCGCTTGGAACTAAATACTCTGCCATGTATGGTAGCACTTGGGGACTGATGACGGGATCACTATTATTTGCCATTCCCGTGTTGTATTACCGAGTCGAGAACTTTACAGGCCACTCTAGAGACCTGAAGACCGATGCGCTAGAGTTTGATAGCTCTTCGGAAATCGAGGCAAAGAATGTGACTGACGAAGTTATCACTGCTTAAAGTCGTAATTGTGCTGTTCAATAAATTTACAAGACCACTTCCGGTTTAATTGTGAGTTATTCTAGTTGTCTCATTGAAGAACAAATATATAAAGGTCTTTTTTAATATTAGTACTCGTTATAAACAGTAAAATATCTAAATAATACTGCCGGTCGAGCTCATTCCTCTCCTTTTATTTGGAAAACCGACTGATAAAAATTATAGAATTAATTTTTCACATGTGAATTTCCTAAAAATTCGCATCTTAGAATCACTTAAAAAGATAATCGTGCTATCACTGCTGCGTGTTTAGTGGAGTATTTACAAGACAGAATATGTTAATTGAATATTGCTGCTCATTTCAGCTTTACATGAATACTAGGATCAAAATAGGTTGATTGAATATTTCAGAACCACACAATATACCAAAAGAGGTTGTAAATGCGGTATAGATTGTGCATAATTTACCAATGCTATTCTCTTTAAATGACTTCATGTCCAACAGGACTAAAATTTACTTTCGTTTATTTTTTCCCGTCAAATAATAATCAATGTTATCCTACAAATTAAAAATTACCATGTCATCAATATTCTCGTCAAATAATACGCGGAGCTAATAAAAAATAAAAACTATCCTACTTCTGCCACGACTATTACATAAAATACACCATTCTAAAAAATACCTTCAGATTTATCTTATTCATTGGCTATTGTGACGGTATACGTCATGCTCGCCGCGATTCTGTCGTGATGCCATTGGACGAGCCCAGCTTACTCGTTGGATATTTGCTTGGCTAATATATGGTGCGATTCGACATGCGGTTTGAAAATCACTTTCGCTGTGGGAAGCCAATAGTCGGGAGTCATTCTATGATAAACATAATTGTTACCATGTGTAGGTATCTTCACATTCGTGTATATAGTGGCTGTTGGGATAGCTTTTTCCACTTCATCTATCGGCAAAGGCTCCAACAGTGGACCGCCGCCCAGCCACTCCGACGACCTGGATGTAGTCCCAGTTGCCACTGCTGCCGCTGATATAGCTGTTGCTACTTTCATCCTCGAGTTTTCCACAAGAGGTTCTTTCTCATTGTTATCTGCAAACGCAATTCCTCGAGGTACTCCATCAGATGCGGTCTGCACCTTTTGAGAAGACAGCTTGGTCTCGTGCTGAAAAAACTTGGGAGACCGTCCTCGAACGATAATAGGCCGTGATACCGCAGTCAGCACTTGAACAGCCATGGCAACACTTGAGCTTCTGAGGGCCACGGATAGGATGATTCGAAAAGACCGCTGTTTGTTCATCTCCGTCTGTTTCTTGGACGTTGACTTTCTGAACCGCAGGCGTTTCCATTTGATGCTCTCGACAGCAACGGGTCTCTGCAGCTCTTGGCTAAACGAGACTGCCACTGTACCCTCGCGAATCAGACTTACATGCCCACCGCTGATATCTTCCGCATGGAGCCTAATATCTACCGCTTGGAATTCAAAAGCCTGCCCGTCCACATAGACAGGCACTCCACACATTTGATCCAGATGTTTCACTTTAGCAGACACGTTAAATACATTTCGCCGGTAGCAGGTCAACTCATTGACAAGCTCGCCTGGATGGAAAGTTCCTTCCAGCTTGGCAGTCACGTCAATTTTTAGCGGCTTCTTATCAGAATCCGTTATTCGCCCCTCCACACCCAAATTCTTCTCTATCATCAGCATCATATCTGATGCCCGCACACCTCGCCCTTCAACACGACTCCTTATTTTCGGCTCATCTTCATGGCTGTCTGATGGTGAACAAGACATGTCATGACATTGCGGGCCGTCTGGGGCAGACCAATAACCTTTTATATTTAGTCTTTAAGTCCGACTGCTGCTCAGCCGCATGATCGCCTGATCGCCTATCACCTTATCTGCGGAGTTCGACTAAAGACTCTGCTAAATCCGACGATAAAGCGACCAATGGTACCACGACAAGTATGGATATCAAAAAGTAACTAAACATGCGAATCTTTGGAAGCTGAATAAACTAACAGTAGACTCATCGGCCAGAAGCTTGTAGTGGGGTTCCAGGGGTCTACTGTCAACGAGGAAATCACCGTCCTGATTAGGGACTTTTTCGTTGGCACCATTCTGCTCGATTCGTCGAATTTTTTAAATGCCAGCCAAATCCTCAAGCTGACGATGGATCTACAAAGGATTGCCAGAGAGTCAGGCCACGACTATCCTCTGTTTATAGCTGTCGACCAGGAAAACGGCATGTTCAACACCATCCAGGACGACGAGTGGCTGACTCAGTTTCCTGGTAATCCCGCCATGGGCAAAATCGCGTCGTCGAGCCTGGTCGAACAAGTAGCCAGCGCCGTCGGCAAGGAAATTAGCAGTATTGGCATCAACTGGATGCTGGGTCCCGTGTTAGACGTCGCACAGCCAGAGAGACTGGTGATTACAACCCGAGCATATGGCACCGACGCTCATCTAGTGTCGACGTTAGGAACCTCTACAATCCGCGGATTCCACTCCACTGGTATCGTGTCATGTGGGAAGCATTTCCCAGGCTATGGCAACGTATCATTGGATCGCTCCGTGGCTAATACAGTTGCCCTCGAGTCTTGGGAAGAGCTTGAAGCGGTCTCTCTCAAGCCCTTCAAAACTGCTATTGCAGCCCAAGTGGACGCGATACTCGTGGGAGCATGTTATCTGCCAAAGATCATGGGAACTGCCGAGGAATACGCATGTCTGAGCAAAACGATAGTGTCTGGGCTGCTGAGAGGGCACCTACAATTCAAGGGCATCATTCTGTCTGAATGCCTCGATATGGAGGTGCTCAGAAATAATATTGGCATTCGACAGGCTGCTGTGATGGCTGTCAATGCGGGATGTGATCTAATCATGATCTGCCATGACTATAATCTCCAGATAGAAGCTATTAGTGGAATAGAAAAGGCCATCCGCCAAGGGCTCATTTCTGAGCAGCTGCTTATCGAAAGCTATAAACGGATCTGCATTCTAAAAAAGCAAAGGCTAAATTGGAGTACTGCCCTGTCAAGTGCTGGACCTTCCCTCTTAGACAAGTTACGACTCGAGCACCGCATGCTGGCAAGAGTCTGCTATGAACAGTCTGTGTCGCTAGTCCGTGACCGTGATCACAATATCCCTATTAAAAGCAATGGGAATATTTTGCTGTTAACGCCATTTATAGAGTACTTTCATATGCAAGCCCATCAGGTGATGGAGGAATCGCCGCTTTTTCCAGGCGAGGAAACGTTCTTTACATTTGGAACGTCTTTGTCCCGATGCCATGGTAACAAGGGAATGATTCACCATATTGTATACAATGAGAACTTGCTGAATGAGAACCATAGAGAGCTGATCCGGTCTTGTGACACCATTATTGCCGTCACGGCGCACGCCGTCATGTTACAATACCAAATTACTGTCGTCAAAGAGCTGACAGCGTACTGTGAACAGGTACACAAACCGCTCATTGTCATTGCTGTGTCTAATTCTTATGATTTTATACATGACAAAAGCATCGGAACCTACATGTGCACCTACGAGTTCACGCCATCTGCATTAGAAATGGCTGCCTGTATTGTGACAGGAAGAATTCCAGCAGCCGGTTCTCCTACTAGTCCAGCACTGCCGAAAACCAAGAATTCGTGGATCGTCGATGAATTCAGCCCGCTCACCGATATAGAAGGACTGGACAGCCTTTATTCCAAAACTTTCGGCGAGAAAAACAGCAGTTTTGGAAATCAAGTAAGCAGCTTTTTACAAAGCAAACACTTTCAGGGCCAAAAGGGCTATGTGGTCAAAAACTGGTCTACGGGCTCCATATTCGGGTTTTGTTTGACATATATTTCGGAGGGCTCCAAAATTGGAAATGTACTGCTCCTTATGGTTGAACCTTCACGAAGACAACAGGGCGTAGGTAGCAGCATGTTGAAGGTGGCAACCAACTACTTGAGACTGCGAGCTACAAGGCTGAGGCTTGGAAGCGATATCCCACTGCTAGCAGGACTACTGGTACCTCATGAACTCAGCGCCAATTCATTTGGGTTTCTGGGGGTTTCTGACATCTCTCTTTCATTAATATACAAGGTTGATTTATCTTCATGGATATTTCCAGCTACTGTACACAAGCAGCAGAAATTGATGAATTTGACCGTCAACACTGTACCAGGTTTGGACGACCCAAAAGACGCCATTGAATTATATAGATGCCAGCAGGAGATGCCACCCCTATCATGGACACTTGTTATGACTGGTCCAGATGAAACTAACATTGCGTCTTTGGTGGTTTACCGCTATGACCAATTTGTTAACATCGATCCCTGGAACATCAAAGTACAGTACGTTATCGGGGGCCTTTGGAGAGATGACGACTACATCCAGCTCGAAACTATTATAGTGTCCATTCTACTGTGTGCAGCGCTACAAAAACTTAAGGATAATGCGATACAAGTATGTGCTGGCGCGGTGGACTACTCGCTCAAAAATGCCATAGAGTCTGTCGGCTGCCCGGTAATTAACGAACAGCAGAGCTTCATGTGGAATGTTCCAAGTAAGGAATCATTTTTTCCCCTTGTCTGAAGCCTCAATCCATATTTTCTTGACTCCTTTTCGCTCTAAAACACTGGTGATTGTCGCGATATGGTTTCCCTGAACCAGGACTTGTTCAAGGTCGGTGCCTTCCTTTATAGGTGACACTGCTGTTGAGCCTGCGCATGCCACCTTCAGTTCCTCTGCAAGAACGCTCGGGAAAATATGGAACGGTTCAAGGTTTGTAATTTTTGTTACAATCTTGCGTCCTCCCCGTCTTTCCACAACAATATATATTTTGGGAATAGGACCTTTAGCCAATGCCGGCTCATCCTCGCCAGGAAGAGTCATTGTATGAAACAGCGAGCAACTCTTCTGCAGAAGTACAACCACATCTGCTCTTGGTACTTTGTCGAGGTCGCCTCCGATGCCTAAACTCTTGCGCAATATGGAGTCCAACCGCACCCGTTTAGGGTCCTTGACGTCGACAAGTTCGTGTTTAGAAATATAATGCTGAACGATTTCTCGTAACTGCTCCGACGTATATATTCCATTGGCATCTGCCTTATCAAATATCCCAGACGCAGCCGAACGCGGTTTAAAGTACTGCCTGGCAACAATATATTGTCCTGGCGAATTAGAAGGAGCTGGCTGACCGGTAGACGAAGGAGCAGAGGTTTTTGCGGGCTTGAACGTCTGAAACTCTCTTACCTGAGAGAGCTCTTTTCCAGCGAGATGAACAATAACTAACCCATCAGCTCTTTCGCGACATTTAAGAAGGCCTTCTTTCTCCATTACTTTGAAGTATTTGGACGCCTTTTTCCACGAAGTTCTCTTCATAGTTATGCTCGAGCCCGAATATGGTAGATTCTTAAGAATATAACTGGACAAAAATATGGTAGAATGGATTGGAAGTTCAATAGGGTCTTCGATTGCCTTGCGTAACGTCTGTAAAAGAGCCTTTCTAAAGCATGCATCAACAATTTCGACTGACGGTTCCTCAATTGAAAGGTTTTCAATTCCATTTGCAGCGCTGTCATAGTCAGTAGCTTCTTCGCGTGGCGTTTGACTAGTTGATCCCTGATATTCCGAATCGTCAGCAACAGCGCTCGTTTCTTCACCATCATTGTCTTTATTAGATTGAGCATCATCAACACCAGTCTCCACGTGAGTGTCCGGGTCACCATCATTGACTGGTGCGTCAACATTACCATCAGCCTGAACACCATCATTAGCGTCGATTTGAACATCTTTGGCATACACATCATCTATCTGTTCATGAAGCAGCCTGGAATCTACCGACACTTCCAGCGAGTCCGGAATAGCAACTCGCTTTAGATACGTCGAGAGAAGCTTATCATCTAGAATGTTGATAATTTGCACTCCTTTTCCCTTTTGATCTGGAAGTAGTGCGCCTTCACTGCAATCTACAAGCGTTATCCCGACAGCAATCGGAACCGTGGGGTTATCCACCAAACAGACGCCGACCACGGTGCCTTCCGGTGCGAAATCTGGCAATGGACCAAATATCCCGGGAATCATGAGGTCTGCCCCGTTTTGTAACCTCTCTACTGTATACTTAACAGTGCACACTCGCTTCAGCAAGAAGGGTGCTCTCCACGCTTCGTAAAGAGACGGTACTAGATACCCATCATCCAGCTTGATCCATAATGGCATCCCGTTGTTATCAGTATACAGAATGGCTCTCTCACCGTTGTGGGCTTGGATCTTTGCGTTTTTGACATCCTTTGCTAGAATCTCCAGCTTCGCTTCAGCCGTAAGCCGTGATTCATCAATACTATAAGATTTACATATTGAGGTCAGCAGCTTACGCCTATCAGAGGACTTTAAATTCGAGAACGGTTTTATCTTTTGTTAGTTGTGAATAATATTATCCATTTAGTTACCTCAGGCTTTTTGCGAAACATCAACACTAACAATCGAGTAACTTATCTAGAAGCTAGCTACCTACACAGCTGTAGATATTATACGCATATCCGGAGAAGGTACATGTAGCCGCGCGTACCTGATCCCCCTCAGATTCAAGACCGTTTACTAGCACCAGCACTGGATGTTTGATACAATAACAGCCAAAACTTTGCCATCCAAAGTCATTGGCTGCGTGACGAGCTGGTGCCCAGTTCTGGATTTGGTGCTGTTTGGGCTGGAGGAAGGTGGAGTTGTACTGTATCGACTGAATGGACAGAAAGTATGGTCTGCAGCAGGACGCCAGCGAAGAGCTGTACAGGCTGAATGGAAGAGTGATGGGAAATATGTGGCCATCTTGTACGATGATGGCAGCTACCAGATACTTCAGGTAAGCAGTGGAAAGGCAGTGTATAGTGGTGAACCAGCCTCTGTGAGCAGCATATACTGGTCGCCCACACAGGAGGATATTCAGATGAATGAAACGGTTAGAAAGCATGTTCAATTGTCTCAGCACGATATCCTCAATATCAACATACTGGATCATCTCCCAAAGCTGCCTCCTTTAATTTCACGACCCACCCTTGGAAGACTTAATATGATTGATAACAACCAGCATCCCGGTCTAGACTTGTTAATTAGTGGAACAAGTAGTGGAGAGATCAACATTAATTTGTATGGATTGTTTTCTATAGGAGGAGTCTCAATTGGTGGAGAAAAGGGAAATAGATCAGTCAGGTCCATTGAAGGATTTGACGTGTGTACAGTAATCAGCGATGATGGGGACAGTTTGGTAGTTTCGCAGTACCAACTAAAGTTTATTGAAAAATATGGGCCAGTGTATTTACCTGAAATTTCAATTGTGCCTGCGCAAATCAAGTCTCTACTGGAATATATCACAGAATCTGTAACTCTACTGACTAGAGAAGCAGTATCGTTGTCAGATAACTGGCAGAGGTTCATGAGAGATGCAAATAGTGAGAAGATCAGGATCGAACTTTTTGACTACTTGCTGAGCGAACATATGTCGCCGCAGTTGACTGACTGGATCGAGTCCGTACACGAAAATGGGTTCAAAAGGTGGTACAAAACCGCCATTACTGCGTATGATAGCAGCAGACGGGTGCTGTTTGAGAATATACTTATGGCTACCGAAAGATTGGTGGGCCTGCTTTCAAGGCTGCGCGGACTAGCTTCATGGAAAGAGCGCGGCCAGCCATTGGGATTAAGTGTTACCGAGACTGAAGAAATCATTGGCTATGCGACGGATGTTTACAAACACAGCTATGAGTGTCTGGGCAAATTAGTCGAAGAGTACGATCTCTTCAAGTCATTCTCAGTATGGATAGACGATGCCTTTGAGTCTCATTTGGGACGAGCGTTAGGCGCAGCCAAGCTGTCGGGTCCGGCTACTGTTAAAACATCTACAATATCTCAGTACTTGACTGAGTATTTTCCGAATACTACACTTACAAAGTACGCAGACAATAGTAACGTGCTGGGCAGTCTCTGTGCTAAGCTGGAAGCGTCATATGAAACAGCCATATCCAATACAAAGCTTGCTATGACTAAACACCTAGTTGCCACCATCAGTGGTATTCCATTGTGCAGACCGGAATCCAAAGTTTGCCAACGCAGGGTTGGTAACGTTGTGTACTTGTTGACATACAGGCCAGGGCACGATATGCTGGAAGTGGCAATACTGGTAGGTGACTATATTCAAGTCTGCAAGATATCATGCCAACAGGAGGCGGTAATAGAAGCTCAATTCATTGATGATACGACATTTCTGGTCCTCCTCAAATCAGAAAATAGGTCACGAATGTGTATGGCCTCGTATAAAAATCTAGATTATACAGCTGATATGAATCACGGTGAAATATCAAATGATAAGGAAAACAATGAAGTCCAGTTTGAGCATTTGAGCATAATGGGAGTGCGGGAGTTTGGACCAGAATTTGATCCTGCTCATATAGCAGTCAATGGCAACACAGGAAGACGCGTGGGATGTTTGCTTCACCATGACCAGCAGAGGTATATATTTTTTGATCTCGATACTGACGATGTCGACGAAAAACGGCTTGAGGATGATGAGGGCTGACCTAATACTGCAGAATAGTCAGCAAAAATTGAGAAGCATCACCATAGTCTCTACGCTACAGATCAGTCAATGTACTAACCTTGACGATGATGTCTGACCTTGCTATATCTGCAATGTGTACAATGACCTTGGAGACTTTTTTTTCTTCCAGT
Source organism: Sugiyamaella marilandica (assembly GCA_030563205.1). NCBI lineage: Eukaryota > Fungi > Ascomycota > Dipodascomycetes > Dipodascales > Trichomonascaceae > Sugiyamaella > Sugiyamaella marilandica. Next base: position 47,086 of record JAKUBH010000041.1, read on the forward strand.
GATTGCCACTAAATGCACGACAGTAACTCAGCGATGTAATCTGATGTTACGCGACCGATGACTCGATGGCCGCCCGCCCCGCCCGTCATGAATAGCTTACCATGTATATTATATGCTACCATGTAAATTATACTATGTTCTGAACGAGTTTGGATTACGGGAATATGATGAGAATACGCTAACTAAGCTTGACATATTTAGCCATACGATAGACCATTTGGCTATGTCAACCATACAAAGCCAACTTGAACAGAACTTGACCATATGAATCAGATTTGAAATAGTCATAAATGCCGTAATGTTTTATAACAATCGCGACGTTTTGCAATTCTCGCTTGCTTAATTCGAACCTTCGCCTCACTTTGGTGGTTGTTCATAAGATCTCCGGTAGTTCACGCGGTTCAGAATCCAGCCGGTGAATATGAAAATCCAATGAATATATATCATCCATGATGAGCCAGTATCATAGGCGAGTGGTCCACTCGGTCGTCCGCTGCATAATTTTTTTAGCCAATACCGGTCTGTCACCTTTCCGCGATACAGATTGATGAATTTGGACAGTGATGCCGTATCTCCTAGATACATGCATGACATTGATCAGAGAACAAATGAATGAAGTACTGTTATTTATCATGATTGAGTAGTTGTGTATTAGAGATCTATATTCTTTCGATGCTAGAACTAAATTCAGGCACAGGAGAGTGAAGTCAGATGAAGGTTTGCATGCTAATTTAAAATATTGATTAGAATTATATGCTATATAAAAAACATTAGCGTTATGTGATGCAACATCACGGCAACTCGACCACGTTCGCGAGATTATAATAGTGTCATCAGTTCAGCAAGCCATTAGCGTCATCCCCTAATAGTGCTGTAGACATTTTTCATAACTCGGAAGTCGCTTTGTAGAATTTTCTCTGCCTTTGCTGCCTCTGACTTGATCTCTGGCAGTTCACACAGAACTCAATCCAGTACGTCGACAATAAACCTAGCGGGACTATTTCTATTCACCTTTCCCAATAAATAGACATAGTAGAGAACTTGTTTCTGTCAGGAATGTTGAGCCTGAGGTTATCTGTGCCGTCGCTCTCTATGCTATAATATTGCGAAAGACACGCATTGAGTCGCCGCCGATAGAAGCGACTGTTTTCAGCGGGGACCCCCTTGGGGTCTTGGAGCTGGCTGGTGATGTAGGACAGCACCGACGGGTGAACTGGATAGATTATGTCCCGCAGAAGGGTCGCATAGGACCGCCGGACGATATTGGCCTCTCTGTTCTGGGGAAGCGGCTGCCCGGTCGCAGTGTACTCTTTTCTGACATCGTAAAACAGCTTGCGACCATTGTGCCCTGTGGTGATGCCATTTCTCCGCAAAAGACTGGTGAACTTGTAGAACAGCATCGAGTTCTGCGACGCGTTTCGTTCGTGCTCCGCGAACGTGGTTGCGTTCGGCGGCTGCAAGTGCTTGATCCGAAACAGCAGCCCGTGATCCAGCCGATTGACTCCAAGAAGCTTCTTCAGAGGAAGCTCCTGTATATACATATCATGAAACGCACGATGAAGCACCTCCTCGGTCGCTTTTGCATCTAACTGATTCGCAGCCGTCAGAAGGGCCAGATCGTCACGTCCATGTCGTAGCAGCACCTGCAGCCTGTGCTCGTCCGTCTCGTACTTGTTGCTGGCAAATGTCTCATAGCACACTTCGCGCAGGAACACCGAGCATTTGGGGTCGATGAACTGGCGGAGCTCTCGCATGATTCTTCTATACAGCTGCAACGTCTGGGATCTAGTCTTGTAGTTGATATAGTGTGGGAAGTGGTGTGTTGCCAGCAAGTTGCGTCCTGTCAACAAGCCACCACTCATTTTTAAAATAAAATAGCATTGACCTCTTCTTTTATAAAGTTGACATTATATATATATTTTTTTTCTTAGTTTCGTCGATTTCTTGAGTCTCAATGCTCAGTGCGGCTGCATGCTTAAAGTTTACATGTCGATGTCGCGTTATTTAATTGTAGATATCTGCATTGTGTTCTGGCAGGTTGCTAGTGAGCGAGGCTGAACGGTCATCTTCGCGACTTTACGTTTGACGGGTACTTTCCGCCACTTTTTGGGTTCGCACCACCAAACAGCCGGTACCGTCTCTTTCGTTGAACGGGAGCTTGCTGAACAGGCTGGTTCCCTGAAAAGTCGTCTCACAATCGTTTCAAACAAAATGGTATTCAAATTTGGGCTGGCACTGCTTGCTCTCGCTGCTTCAGCAGCAGCCCAGTCGGACATTGTCGTCGTGACGACGTTCGTAGCGGCTGCCAGCTCGACGCCGCCATCCACGCCAGATGCAGTATCATCATCAGCAGCAGCACCTCCAGCAGCAGCTCCAGCAGCAGCCTCGTCTTCTTCTGTTGCAGTGGCTGCTTCGTCGCTAGCAAATGCTGCCCCAACTGCAAATGCGATTCCAGCTGTAGGCTCGCCAGGGGATGGTTTGTCCAGTTCTTCATCTGTTGTAGCTGCAGCAGCAGTAGTGACCAGCAGCTCTGTCGCAGCAGCAGCAGCAGCAGCGCCGGCAGCAGCAGCAGCAGTTAGCAGCTCGTCGTCGAGCTCTGTGGGAGTCGCAGCAGTCGCAGCTTCTTCGACGCCAACAGCTGAGGTGGCAGCGGTGTCGACGACAAGCGATGGCTCTACGGCTGCTGTAGCGGCTGCAACGACCAGCGGAGCAGGCAGTGGAGACATCGTGCCCAGCGCGTCAGATGACAGCGGGGCGATTCCGACTACGTACGACGACGGTGGATACTCACCGACGGCGCCTCTATTCTCGCCCTCGGGAGTCGAGGTGACCACAATAGCGGCACTGACGAACGATACAGCGTCCAATAGTTCAGGGAACACCACTGGTTCGGAGGCTATGAAGGGAGACGCGTCGACGCTGTCTATTGCCGCCCTATCGGTCGGTCTGGGGTTCGTGGCCCTCCTACTGTGATATTTAAATGCTCTGACAGGGGATGGTCATTCAATTGTGCTATTCTTCAGTATGCTGTTGTACAATTCGACAGTTGTTGGCTTAGAATAGTTTGCAATAGTATTATATAGAATGGCAGGTCCACTCGAATAAACTACTGCTATTGACATTCTTGATCCAACAAGTGTGTTTTGTCGCCAAAGTATATGTTATCAACGGCATTTTATTAGATGTTACGTCGAGTATCATAAAAGTCAGCATGCGGAGCAAGACTAACGGCAGATATCATGCCAAATAACTTTTCTGAACCGAGTGGTATCTGCGTCTTGAGAGACCTACCATTGGCAATACTCAGCAATATTATCAGTTCATTTGATTACCTAATATTTTACCAAAGATATTACTTTCAAGCTAAATATTAGCTGTAAGAGCGGGATTTGTGTGATAACAGAGTTTACATGTGAATCAGCACCGAGCCGGATAGAGTCATGTCTTTGAGTTTTAGGTGCACTTACTATTATTAAAATACAAGCACCCATTTCATTTCGTTAGCTGCATATTGCATATGTCAGAGTATGCATCACGCAGTGTATATTCCAGATGCAAAGCAGCATCCACACAGCTGACTCATCAGCCACCACTCACTCGTTGGAGCGCTTAAGCAAACGTTTTAGATGAGCAAAGCAATTTTCATGTTTTCTGTGTCAATGGTGGGTGACCAGTCAGTCAGTCGTCATAGTATGCATGGACAGCGTTTGTTAAATCTGTCAGATTTGCCAGTCGCATGCCAAAGAACACATTATCACATAGCTCAGCAGCTACTTCTGCAGCAGCTACTTCTGTTATCGGCTGGTAATGTTTTGCTTTGGTGAATAGAAATGCAAACTATTACAATTCATTCGACAGCACGACGGAGTCGCAAGATATAGCTAAGGATAGAATAATAAAATATGAACTAAATTATCTAATTATATCAGCCATCCTGAGGCTGCACGAAGACAAAAGCGGTCGAACCCGATTAGTTGAACCCGATTAGTTGAGCCCGACTAGTTGAGCCCGACTAGTTGAGCCCGACTAGTTGAGCCCGACTATCGGTATTTCTACGACTAATGTCAAACGGCGCGGACGAGCTCGTATATCGATCGCTCGTACTATATAAAACCTAATACTCTGCTTCCAATTGCGTTGGGATAGCCGTGTCGACCCCCGCGTTCCCCACAAAACACAAATCTGTTCCGATCCCCCCGAGGATGCGGACGTCGTTCAGGAGTCTCACGACGTCATAACTGGCCTATTTCCGCGGATATCAAAACCCACCGCTGACAGGGACCCAGCGCAATGCTCTACGCCGAAAAAGTCTTATACCCGACCGCGCCGGCGGGCGCCCTGTTAACTCCGCATCATCTGCGGGATGCGGCTGCGGTACTCTCGGATCTGAAAAATCAGATAAAAAGGCCCGAGCTGGCTGCGTGCCACCAACTCAGCAAACCGGTGCAAACCCCTGGTATGAGTAGCTACGACGTCTGAGGGACGTTGCCTGAAGCTGTATATTTGTGTTGCTGGACACCCCCCAAGAGACGTGCTCGCTCACGGTGGATCATCGTGATACTGCCAAAACGACCCCACATTTCGCATTTGCCCCTTCGCATCCATGGTAGCGCATGCGAAGAACCTCGACAGAGTCACCACCGAGCTGCCTCCGTGCGCTCTACAAGTGCTACCGTATGACGACTCGGTGGTGCTCGTCGGCACCTATCAGCTGGAGGAGGAGGGCCACCGTCGAGGCAGCCTTGATGTGTATCGTAATCACAATTCCAAACTGTAAGTTGTTGACTCTTCTATGATTTGATAGTAGACATTGGATCTGCCATGTTGATTCATGGATCTGCAAGTTGATTTTGGATCTGATAAGTTGATACTTGGACCTGACAAGTTGGCGCTTTGATCTGACAAGTTGATACTCGGATTTAACGAGTTGTCACTTGGATTGATTCTGCTTTTTTTTTTTTCCCCCGTCGTATTAGAAACCAGCAAACTAACTCGCAGCACTTTCGAGTCATCACACGCGACCAAATCGTCCATCCTGGACGTCAAAGTGTGCCCCCATGACCCGTCGTTGGTCATTACTGCTCAGTCAACTGGATCTATAATAGCCTGGAAGGTCTACAGTCCCAAGTCATCGCCTGCGCTGGTGTCTCCACAGGTGTCTGTGACCGAGGTTGCCGAGTACCAGCTGTTTCCAGAGGACGTGCTGGTGCTGTCCGTGAGCTTTAGCAGCGACGACAGCACTACGATTTCTGCGACACTGTCGTCTGGCGAAGTCGCTGTGCTAAAGCTGGGCGCCGACAGGGGCCTGAAGATTGTCGGTCTGAGCCAGACGCATCTACTTGAATGCTGGACGTCGGCGTTCGGAACAGGCGTGCTGGGCAACGTGGTGTTCTCGGGTGGCGACGACAGCCTGCTGGCAGCCCACGACCTCCGCCTTATGTCGACCACCGAGTCCGGCGTCGTTTGGATGTCCATGAAGCTCCACGACGCTGGTGTCACGTCCATCCTGCCGTCTCAGAAGAACTGGATGCGCACCAGCCCTTACCATCTGTGGACTGGCGGCTACGACGACAACTTGCGGTCCATCGACCTGCGCGTAGGCCCCACCAACAACCTCGAGAGGTATCTTCCCCCGACCGTCGGCTCGAGCATGAACCTGGGAGGTGGAGTCTGGCGACTGACTCCCAGTCCCCAGATCGACGACGACAGGGTGCTCATCTGCTGCATGTATGACGGGGCCAGAATCGCATCTCCCGACAAGCCAGCAGTGCTTCACCGTACCATCAAGAACGGCCACGACAGCATGGTGTATGGCGGCGACTGGACCAGCGATGGCAGCCAAGTGGTGACGTGCAGCTTCTACGACAAGCAGCTGCAGCTGTGGTCGAGCGTAGAGAAGCAGGCGGTCAACGGCATCACGTTTGGCGAGTACGAGAGCAGCGACTCAAGCTCGTCACTGTAAATAGTGCATCAGCGACAATGCTATCTGTTGTTTAATTTGTAATAAGAAGAAAAAGGTCGTGACGTAGAAAAGACACGGCCGAGTGCTGTATGGCAAACTGTGCAATAACGTACCGACTAGTTCATATTACACAATTGTACTTATATGTTCAAAGTGTGATAAACAGCAGTGAAAAATGAGATGCTTGAAACGGAGTGAAACCACAATCCATGCTCAACCGCGCAGCAGTTGCCACAGCGCGACTCTGTAGAGAAATAATCCCGGCCGGGTATAACCAGTTCAGGCTGAATTCATCCTGCGACTCCGTCGCGCTGTAGCAACTGCTGCGCAGTTGATTTGAGTCCAAGTACTTACCGCGCCAGAGTGTGTTTATAATATTCATTAGCTTATCATATGTACTACAAGCTGTAGTAACGCTACCATAAGTCTTGCATGTATCCAGCAGATGTCATATGTCATCCATTACTATATACTATATCTAAATATACTTGCTCATAACCGGTCTTTTCCTCTGCTGGGAGCTGCAGTTTGAAGGAATATATACTGTATCTGGTCATTACGTGGATGAAATGGCTTATATGAATATCAGATGTAACATTTGTTTCAAAAACTGCTGACGAACTACACCTAACGAATTTTAGAAACGATAGTTATTTACAATTTTTATGTACAGTGCAAACTGCTATTGAGTTTGCAGTTACTTGAAGCTGGTTGATACATCGAGCTTGATCGCTCCTTGGTCCTGCAGCTCTTTAAGACGCTTATCACGAGCGATAGTATTCACCCGTTTTTGTTTAAAGTACGACACCTGCGTTAGAAGTCAGTCAAACAGCCAGCCAGCTCGCATACCCAGCTCTCTATGCAATTTGCCTCGAACTGCTTTTCCAGAGCTCCACACTTTGACTTGGTCAGGTTCTTGTCTCTGTCGGCATCAACAATGCCGTTGCTATCAAGACATCCAAAAAAAGCATCCCGTGAATCCCAGCACACTTGGCGGGATGCCTTCTTGGTCATTGTTTCTGGTTTGGGCTTTTCTGTGCTGAACCACCCCATTGCTAATGTCGAGTTGCCAGAAATTGACTTGATGCGGCCACGAAGTGTATCTGCAGTGGGCGCTTGTTTTTTACTGCATGAATGTAATTCGATATCCGTTTATATTCATTACGGACTGTTCAATGTCTGCTGTACTTTACAGACTGTATCTGTCGCTGATTCTGTATGCTGTGCAGTTATCGGTGTGTCAATAGCTGTTTGCTTTCTGTATAGACTATTTGAATATCTAACTGTCAGTAAGTGGTGTAGACCGCTGTATCTGTCTGCAATTTTCATCTGTAGTCGTAACGTGAAAAGTACTTTATAACATAAAGCTAATAGAGATCATTGGTATAGATGAGTTATACCTACTTGTTATGAGCACTTATTTTTTTTGTGTTGCGTTTATATGCTATTTGGCATATAAGTGCTATACTTCACCGGAGAGCTCATTCGAAGATATCTACATTACGACAAACAGAGGCCCGTATTCCGCCTTTTGATAATATCATATAAGACAGACGTGCGCGTGCCGACTCCGGCTCAGCTATTACCTTCAAATGCTTTCAAGCCTTACGTCTGGCGAGCAGCTCGGGGCTGCAATCGACACACACGCATGCGTTCAAGTCGCGCATCTAACGCGTAACGCCGTGCATTTCAATTAGCCTAAATAGGCAGTGTAATATATTCACGCGCTTATTACTATCACCCAAGTTTTCGTTTCTCCCCAACATTACAATTACAAATTACAATGTCATACGACCACGCTCGCGTGTATTCAGCTAGCGTGTTGCCACCAGATGAGGACCGACAAGATAACAGTCTGTCTGAAGTGATTGAGCTGTTCAAGCAGTTCATCCAACAATTTCTCATCGACAACCGGTACATCTATCGAGAGCAGCTTCGAGAGAATGTCATAGTCAAAAACTACTCTCTTACTGTAGATGTTGCCCACATATTGGCTTTCAACGAGACTCTCGGCCAAAGACTGGCTGACGAGCCCGGTGACATGCTTCCACTGTTTGAGCAGGCTGCTAAGGACGTCGCTAAGCGCATCGTGTTTCCTTCAGAGCTACAGGATGCCGCCAACGAAGAAGCGAATGCCACCACAATCGGGACTGCCTCTTCCGTCCCGATGTGTCATATCATTCTCAGGTCAAGTGCTACTCCCATGTCTATTCGGGATCTTAATGCACGGTACATTTCCAAGCTAGTCCGCATCCCGGGAATCGTGATCGGGGCTTCAACGCTTTCGTCGAAAGCAACCTCTCTGCAGCTTATTTGCCGAACCTGCAGACACCTTCATAGAATGGATGTTAACGGGGGGTTTGCGGCAATTCAACTTCCGCGCCAGTGCATGGGCCCTCCGCCACCAGGAGGCGAATCAAAGTCCTGTCCACTAGACCCCTATATGATTGTTCATGACAAGTCGACCTTCATAGACCAGCAGGTGCTCAAGTTCCAAGAAGCTCCGGATATGGTTCCGGTGGGAGAGATGCCACGACATATTTTGCTGTCCGCTGATAGATACCTGGCCAACAAGGTGATTCCTGGAACCAGATGTGTAGTGACAGGCATTTACTCCATCTACCAGCAGCGTGTAAAAGACCAAGGTGCAGTGGCCATTCGCAACCCGTATATTCGAGTGGTGGGTATCCAGACCGCTCTGGACCACGATAAAGAGAACAATTCGGTTTTCAGCGAGGAAGAAGAGGAAGAGTTCTTGGCCATGTCGCGAATCCCGGATCTCTATGAAGTGTTTGCTCGAAGTATTGCTCCGTCGATCTACGGATCTCTGGATATTAAAAAGGCTATCGCCTGTCTTTTGATGGGAGGGTCCAGAAAGATTTTGCCCGATGGAATGAGGCTGCGAGGAGACATTAATGTTCTTCTTCTGGGTGATCCTGGAACTGCCAAATCACAGTTATTAAAATTTGTCGAAAAAGTAGCTCCGATATCTATCTATACTTCCGGCAAAGGTTCTTCGGCTGCTGGTTTGACGGCCTCTGTCCAACGCGAGGCCACTTCCCGAGAGTTTTATCTCGAAGGTGGTGCTATGGTGCTTGCCGATGGCGGAGTAGTCTGTATAGACGAGTTCGACAAGATGCGGGACGAAGACAGAGTGGCTATTCATGAGGCTATGGAGCAGCAGACCATCTCCATTGCAAAGGCAGGTATCACGACTATTCTGAATTCTAGGACCAGTGTGCTGGCGGCAGCAAATCCTATTTTCGGTCGCTACGATGACATGAAGAGCCCTGGTGAGAATATTGATTTCCAGACAACCATTTTGTCACGATTCGACATGATTTTCATCGTTAAGGATGAGCATAACACCAGCCGTGATCGCACTATCGCACAGCACGTCATGGACACCCATATCAGCGGCACTTCTGCTGCTACCGAGGTCGAAGGAGAAATCCCAGTTGAAAAAATGAAGCGATACATTTCATACTGCCGTACAAAATGTGCACCACGGTTGACTCCTGAGGCTTCTGAAAAGCTTGCAAGCAGTTTTGTTGACATTCGACGGAGAGTTCACCAGGCAGAGGTTAATGCTGACGAGCGATCGTCGATTCCCATCACTGTGCGACAGCTGGAGGCGGTGATTCGAATCACAGAGTCTATTGCTAAATTGCATCTGTCTCCAGTAGCCACTGCTCAGCACGTTGATGAAGCTCTCCGGTTGTTTTTCGCGTCAACTATGGATGCGGTTGGGCAGGATGGCCAGACGAGAAAAGAAATCAGTGCAGAAATAAATAAAATTGAGGACGCTATCAAGCGAAGACTTCCAGTGGGATGGAGCACTTCATATCAGCGTCTCCTTCGCGAATTTGTCGATGGGCAGGGATATCAGAAGCATGCGCTGGATCAAGCACTGCAGATCATGGAAAGACGTGACAATATTCAGTTTCGAAGGCAAAGAAACGTTATCGTCCGCGTGTCTCCCTAATTTATATATTTTATTTGTATTTGTACTGGTAATATTGAGTATCTGTTTCGAAAAGAAAAAAAAAATTAATTTGTCGAACTTGGAGAACCAATTCTTTTCCTATGTAACAAGCTGGAAGTGTCTCGTCTATTTCGTGAATATGATCCAATATCTTCTGAGTCACCTAACAAAAAATACCGCGAATGAATTCGTTCATTATGGCGACCTCCTGCTGATTATGATTTCTAGATTAACATTAATATATTAACTGCGCGCATCATCTCTACGAACCTTACACTGACCTTCAAATATCCTGGGCCTTCGCGGCTGCTGCAACTGCTTGAGGCCACAGCTCCAGAAATAGTATGTAATTTCACTACTATCTTTTTAAACTCTTATCAGTATCATACAAATTCAGAATCTCGCAGTGACCAAATACCCAAAATGCTATCGTTCAACCAGAATAAATCCAATTCATTTGGGAAAATTCGGTGTGTTGATCTCTATGAAAGTTAGATTTCATTAGACAATATTTCGGTTGTCATTGAAACCCAAGCCAACAGCTTCATTTAATACTTTCTTGTGAACCACCAGACTATCCACCAAGGTATCATATCTAATGTCAAGTTCACTGATAACACATACATAATTTTTAACCAATGTTGTATATGATTCTTACGTTGTTAGGCCTGAAGTCTGCCTGTCGAGCTCCCTCTCAATACTCGCTTCAGAATCGCGGAGAGAGATGTTAGGGTACACTGCATTTCGTCTCTTCTTAAGTCCACATACCTTTTTACCTATATACCGCCAGTAATTGGGTTCAATGGCTCCGACAACGCCTTCTCAAGGAGGGTCGCGATCCCAGAATTCGGACCAGGCCCAAAATGCCGCTCAGGGCGGGCGACAAGGGGGCGCTGGAGCTGCGTCGTCTGGTGCTGCTCAGGGCACGCCTGGCGCACAGCCAGCAGCTGCTGGCGCTTCTTCAGCAACACCAGCTGTTGCCGACTTGAATCGAATTGTTCTTGAGTATCTCAGCAAGAAAGGCTACACCAGGACGGAGGCAATGCTACGTATGGAAAGCTCGCGGGCTCCTACTCCTCAGGCTACCACAATCGCGCCTAATGGAGGCGTCATGACAGGTCCGTATCCCCAGGGAAATCAACAGCCTCCCCGTGTTGGAACGCCAGGACCAGGAGGTGTTGGGTCCAACAAGACCCAGCTCGCACCTTCGTATCCTCCAGAGCTGTATGAGAGGGCCTATGTGGCAATCAAGAACTGGACAGATCGATCGTTGGATCTGTACCGTCCAGAATTGAGACGTGTTTTGTATCCGCTTTTTGTTCACATCTTCCTCGAACTGATTGCCAAGGGCCATGGAGACGATGGAAAGCGGTTTTTTGACGAGTACTCGTTGGATCACGAGGTTCTTCACGGCCAGGATATCAACAAACTAGCTGGTATTTCGCTTCCTGAGCATTTAGAGGAAAACGAGCTGGCCAAGTCCTTCTTATCGCAAGAATACCGGCTGCTCATATCGCGCACGTCGCTGGATCTGATGCTGCATTTCCTGCACGAGATTGAGAATGACGGAGGCTCTATTATAATCCGTCTGTTGAATCAGTATATGGATATCAAGGTGACTTCCAACAGGCCAGGTGTAGACGACTCGGAGCGAGCATTAAATCCCGAGGAGGGTCTAGCAGGTATACATGGCAACCAGCAGTTGGAGTTGTCCAACGTCCAGCCTGTGAAGCTGGGCCAATTGCCAATGGACCCGGACATGAAGAGGGATACTGTCCATGCGTTGGAAAGAATGGACAAGGAAGAAGCTGACAAGGGTATAGGAGGTGCCCCGGGACACACTCTGACGGAGGAATTCAACGCTATAAAAGAAGAAGACAAAGATGCGCCATCTCGTGATTCATTGCCGTTGCCCAAATACAAGTCGGTTGACGTGGAGCTTGAAATCAAAAAAGTGGTTGACTCACGAGCACAGATAAAGTTGGCGTCCACCCAGACTGCTCTGCCCAGCGTGTGCATGTACACATTTCACAACACGCACGACGGACTGAATGCCATCGAGTTTTCCGATGATTCCACTCTGGTCGCCGGCGGATTTTCCGACAGCTTCGTTAAAGTGTGGAGTCTCAAGGGTGAAAAGCTCAGCAGTGTGCTTCGAGACGATGTGCCTTCTACAAGCAGAAGGCTCATAGGCCATTCGGGTCCTGTTTACGGACTATCATTTAGCCCTGATAACCGCTATTTATTGTCGTCTTCGGAGGACAAGACGACGAGGCTGTGGTCTCTGGATACCTACACTGGTCTGGTGTCCTACAAGGGTCACAACCATCCAGTTTGGGACGTATCTTTCGGGCCCTTTGGTCATTATTTTGCGACTGCGTCTCATGATCAGACGGCCCGACTATGGAGCTGCGACCATATATACCCTCTGAGGATTTTCGCTGGCCATCTCAGTGATGTTGACACTGTGACATTTCACCCGAATGGCACCTATGTCTTCACTGGCTCCAGTGATAAAACGTGTCGAATGTGGGACGTCAATAAGGGCAGCTCTGTCCGAGTGTTTATCGGCCATGCTGGTGCTGTTAACTGCTTAGCTGTTTCGCCAGATGGTCGCTGGCTGGCCAGTGCTGGCGAGGACAGTATAGTTAATGTGTGGGATATTGGGTCTGGTCGCCGTCTCAAAAGCATGAAGGGGCACGGCAGAGCATCTATTTATTCTTTAGCATTTTCCAGGGACGGGTCTGTTCTGGTTAGTGCGGGAGCAGATAATTCGGTGCGAACGTGGGATATCAGAAAAGGTACCCACGATGCTGGACCAGAGCCTGAAACGCTGCGATCAGACCCGTCAAAAAGTGCCATGTCGGACGTCAGCAACGGTGGTGATGCAGACAGAAAAAAGCCTAAGGAGATTGTTGCTACTGCTGACCACATGGCTGTGTACCATACGAAGAGGACGCCTGTTTATAAAGTTCAGTTCACTCGACGAAATCTGTGCCTCGCGGGAGGTGCCTTTATGGGCTAATGAGTAGAATGCTTGAAAAAATCTTTTTAAAAAGTCAAATATGTATAAAATAGTCACACATATATAAAATTATGATACACTAGTATTATTACCTTATAATATTTTTTGCTTCCTTTCTGATGCAAACGGTCGGTTCATCAACTACTCGGAACGAGAGCCCCCATTTGGCGGGCATATCTTCGCCATTCATCCGCTTGAATAGCATTCTGAGTCCGTTCATAATAATTTACAATTGGTGCCATCAGGTCACTGGTTACTGGCAGAAAACTATATCTCTCTGTCAGCTTCACGAGCTCAATAGCCTTCTCGACTGCAGCTTCACGTATGCTAGGTCTATTTCGCAGTGGCGTGCAATGCGTTCTTGATAAATATCCAAGAGACCGAAATGCAAAGTTTCGAGGAACATCGGCGTGCACAGCCAATATTTTAATGCTATCCACCAGAAGGTCGTGAGCCAGGTTTGACGCCTCTGTACTATTGAACTTGCAAAGAGCAAACACAAAAGCATCAATCAAATCTGTGCTCAGAATGCATGGTACAGTCTGCTGTTGAGTCGACTTTTCCCTCAGCCTTTTATACAAGTCGACTATCTGATCAGTATCAGATAACTTCTCAAACAGAGATACATACAGCACAGTTAATGCTGCAGTATTGAAACGGCGCTTCAACTCGACGCAAGCAGCAGGAATATGGAATTTTGGGATAGCATGCCCAACTGTAAATGGGTCTTTTGGCAGATTCTCCAGATGCTCTAGAATACCTAAATCGGTAAGCAGCTGGTGATTCCCAAACATTGGCAAATAATAGTTATGAATCAAAATGGCTGGATCATAATGCATTGAGATCAACTTCAGCACCTCAACTGACGATGTATCATCCAGCTTAAAGCCCAATGCCACCATCTTTTCGATGACTTCGTAGCACTTGTACTCCTGCCCGTATAGCCTGAATCCTCTGAGAAGAGTGGTCAACGTTTTAGAGTCTGGCTCAATGCCTTTTGAGAGCATAGCTTCAAAAATCTCGCCAGCAGACTCAATCCCCTTAAGATCAATGGCGCTGTTCAAAAGTATGCGGAAGACAGTCTGCAAATGTTCAGGACTATCGGCTTTTTTCATCACCACATTTTCCAGAAACCAAGTGACTCGCTCGGTGTCTTTTTTATGAGACAAATCTCGCAAGAAGAACTCATAGGTTGGCAACTCGAAAACAGGTGTGGGACTCTCTTTTGATTCTTTTTCGTTTTTTTCTTTTGCGTCTATTTCTTTTTCGTCTTCATCCTGTACTTCTTCCTGTGAGTGCTCGTCCTGGATGACTTTATCGGTGTTGAGCATCATCTGCCGACCAACATCTGAGCTGCGATAAACAGCCTTGAGAAATCCGCCAAATGCCGGCTGTTTGAAATTCGAATTGCGAGAAAGTAGAATCTTGTATAGCTGTTCGTACTCGGACCGTGGAAATGTGACGGCCAGATGCAACGAAATCTGCGGCAAGAGATGGATCGACAGCGACTCGTTGAAGTCCTCAATAACCTCCAGTAATTTTCCCCTTTCGAATTGTGGATTTCGCCGGTAATAGTACAACACTACATTTAACGAGTTACTGAGTGCCCTTTCATATAGGTGACGTATTGTTGGCGATACTGTATCTGCAGCTGTGAGGAACACATCGTCATCGATATGATGCAATATAGTATGACCAGCTCCCGGGCCCTTGAGTTTACATACAAACAAAACAAAAGCCGGTGCTATCTCTACCGAGAGCGGCGACGTGGCAACTAGCTTCCAGAGTTGAGCAAACTCTTCTTGGTCCAGCTTCTGCAAGTGAGCAAAAAGAGGAACAAACCTCTTTGGGATGAAATGAAACTGGCTACTCAGCTCCTGCCAGTTATCAGGCAAGCCCTCACTGGAGGGACCTTCCACGTAGTGAAAAAATGCCCCAAGGCGTTCCAAGGCCAAAGGAATATTGTTTCGACTGAGATGTCTGTCGGTCAACTTGAGGAGCCTTAGCGCTTCGCGGTCGTATGATCTGGCCAAACACTTCATTGTATGAGAATAAACTTTCTTCACAGACGAACTTCGGGCCCCTGTGTACCATCTATGCCATATCATATTTCCCAGGTACGGCCTTACCAGCTGTTTATCATTGTTTTCGGCGCCAGTAATGTCTTTTGATGTGCCATTTTCTTGCAGCAGTGCAAAAGCTGCGTTCTTATTGTTGGACACTTTTGAAAACCCTAAAGACGAATATCTCCGATAGCCTACAGCTATAGCATATATCAACCGCCGGTTCAGCGAATTCATTTATCTGGATTTCATAACGTGAGCGCCTTTAGAATTTGAATTCGAGCGGATGAGCAGCCAAAATATCGAGCGGCTGTACTGGTTAAATATATATATATATGCTATGCTGATGCATGATGCAGCTGCTAAGCTAGTTCAGGCCTTACCAAATTGAATAATGTTTGATTTAAGACTAAAATCAATATCTATGTAGAATATTACTTGACGGATTACGGAACAACAAACTGACAGAAATCCACTTTGATGTAAAGACAAAAACACAATTTTATAACGCCACTGTATATAGATCACATCGGATGGGACAGCTGAAATATTACCAGTCTAGCAACACGAAACACCTACGAAACCAACAAGAATAATAAAAGCCAAAATCTAAATGTTTTAATAGTGAAAATATATCTCACCAGATAGGACATATGCTGCAACCATAAAATTCTAGCAACACGAAACTCCTGTATCCTGTGAAAGACCATCCACAATGTTGTCGGAACCAAAAAAAAAGTAGCCGATCAGAGATCCAATAATAATACAGATGATGATGTATCCGTTGAAACTCATAGCAAGCAGCATTAATAAATAGGTGGCGCCTATCTGCACCGCGTAAAGCAAAGACCTAACCAGATGCTCCGATACCGTGGGAGAGAACCGCTGGTCACGATCGTACCTATGATGGTTGATGCCTGCTCCGAACTGACGCATGAGTCCGTATATGTGCAAACTGGTCTTCTCGCCAATTGTTGATGGGAATTCACTTGCTTCCGCGTCTGTGACCCCGTCGAGCTTGAGCTTGCGGTCTTTCCACCTACGCACAATAATGCGGTCATACTCTCTGACGAGCCGTCTCCAGAACTCGACCGATGCCACAAAACAGATAACTCCTATGCACGAACCCGCGAACATGGTTCGCGATGTAATGTGCCATGAACCGGCAATGAAACAGTCATCTATGGTGTTCCAGTTCCATATCATTTCCATGTTGCAGGCCCCCATACTGGTAGAGGCGCCACCCATATCCATTCCAGCCATAGTGCCTGTAGCAGAAGCCATGACGGCACTAGCCGTCGAGCTCATAGAACCCATATCCATGTCCATGTTCCAAAATTTGGGCCACAGCCGCCTGTTGAGATCCACCAACAAAACGGGGATCCAGGCACGGCTTTATATAGACCGTAGCACGCGAGGATGGCAGAAAGATAACTTGCTCATTCACAAGATGGGCCCAGTCCTGACATAACATCGAGACGAGCAAATTATGCGGCTCGTATAAGCAGACCCGGAGATCATCAGTACCTTCATGACCCGACTAATTTGCTCATCAGCCGTACATAGACGTCTTTTGGCTGAGCTGCCTTATTTAGAGACTTTGTTTCGCTGAGCCTAACAAGCGGATATCTCGTATAAATGAAGATTCTACATTTGAAAAATCTGCCTTTAAGTAGCTGGCATTTGAAGTACCTGTAGATTTTATCGGAGCAAGCAAATTTTGAGAGTGGCTATTAAAGTAATAATATCTGCGATGTTGTGCAGTGGCACTATTCCGAACATTGGAGTGCGCCGGAGCTAGTATAAATAAAACTTCTCAAGAAAAATGCTCAGGACTCACGACATATTGAAATAATAATATCTTCAACGGTGTGTATCGACCGTGCCGTTACTTGATCTCGAATAGCATGGACTAAAATTATTTTGTAGTTAGCGGCATTAATATGATATCTGTTGTGCTAAAAACCATTGTCTCCTAACTGTCAATTAAATAACAGAAAAAAATTCAGCTAAATAACAAAAAGCACCGTCAATAAAACTCAGCAATGAACGAAGAAGTCAAAGCTGAAAAAAAATGGGGTCATCCCGGACTCGAACCGGGGTCGCCTGCAATTACGATTTGTCACCGTAGAGCTCCAAGGTTCACCCGAAGCAGGCATGCTACCTCTATACCAATGACCCATTTTCCGGAGAAAAAAATTTCAATGCAGTAATTATAGCTCAGATAATCGCCTCACATTATGCGGCGACGTCTTATTTTTAGAGCTACAAAAAGTAATTCTTTCATATTACGAGAACAGCTTTATATGAATGCGACGTCGGCTAATTAAGTGTGAAAATTGAATAGGCGCTTAAAGGAGTATACCCAGAATTCAGTTATCTATGAGAGCACGAGTCTGATTTGGCATTACAAATATGATGCGGATATGATATATATTTTACCTCGCTTATCACAACTCCAGCGGGACCAACATAGCTGGGAGACAACATGGCGAAGTCGTGACGCTATCCTCAAAGGCACACCGATAAATTTTGATTATAATCACTATGGTACGTGTGTGGCCACCATAAGCCGGATGATATTTTCTACTTTCTCACTTTCAACTGATATCATTCCAACAGCATCGTAAATTACACTTCAGAACGCGAATAAATATTACTGTGTGCCTAAAACCAAGAGTAAAATTTATGTTAACTTGATGTACATTGTCATTAAAAAATGAGAAGCATTAAATTATCTCAAAGAGACACTCAAAATAGAGTAATCAAACCCGCAGCCAAAAGCAGCAACGAGCTGACTGTCCTTGCAGATGCAGAGCTGGACTGGGACAGAATAGATGAACTTTCCGCAGCAACTGCAGGCACACCACTGGAAGCTGCACCTGGTTGTGATTCCGATCCAGATCCAGAGCCAGAGCCAGAGCCAGTTCCTGTTCCAGAGCCAGATCCGGTTCCAGAGCCAGAGCCAGAGCCAGAGCCAGAGCCAGAGCCACTTCCTGATCCACTCGAAGAAACCACAGTTGCACTCGGAGTGTAGGCGACAGCAGCAATAGTGGTAGTAATCGAGATGGTAGAGGTTGTCTCGGAAGTTTCAGAAGTGGCAGCTGCCGAATTAGAAACTTCAGAAGTAACTGTCGAACCCGCAACGGCCCCACTCGCAGACGCTGAACTGGCAGCCGCCGGTGTGGAAGTGGCATGAGAAGCCGTTCCTACTTCGGTAGACTCGGAGCAGGACACAGTATCAGTGTAAGTGTTGACCTCGGTAGTGTAAACCAAGCTTCCCACAGAAATAACTTCACGAATCGCTGATGTGACTTCTTCAAGGGATGTAACCACAACTCCTGAAGCCAATGTCGAAGTAACAACGGTTGTAACTACTCCAGGAGAAGACGCGCTTGCTGAGCCGGACGCAGAGCTTGTAGCGGCTGGCGAAGTGACATTCAGCAACGCAACAGTTGGAGGAGACGAAGCACTAGCAGAGCTGGAGAAAGCAGACGCAGAAGACGACACAGAAGCAGAGACACTAGAGCTTGCAGACGAACTTGCACTCGAGGTGGTAGATGAACTGGCAGGTGAGCTGGCACTCGAAACTGCACTTGAGCTCGCAGCACTTGTACTAGCGCTGGAACTAGCGCTGGAACTTGAGCTAGAACTCGAGCTGGTAATTGCAATAGAAGACGAAGCACTTGATGTTGACGAAATAGTCGAGACCACTGACGTCGCAGAGCAAGTAGGCACACTCGAAGCGCATGCGAATGCAAAGTCGGGTAGGCTACCGAGTCCAAGTAAAGAAAAGACAGAGTTCAACAAGTTGACAACAGTATTCAACACTCCCACCACAAGGTCTGCAAGAGCACAGGGAAGATTCAGAGATACGACGATGTCCTGGACAGTCTGAATAAGACCGGTCAGATCATCGATGACATTGGACAGTACACCATCAAGCAAAAGCTGAGGGTCAGCGAGACCAGCTTCCAGGGATGCACCGAGGCTGTTCAGAACAACCTTCAGCTCATCAGCGAGAACATCAAGGTCACAGATAGTAAGACCTACCAGGTTCTTGGCTGCGACAGCGACATCGTCAAGCGCGGTGGTAATGCCATTAACGGCACCAGTAATATCATCAGTAGAGCCTCCACTTTGCAGCAGGGAAGTGAGATTGTTCACGGCCTCATTCACAGAAGTCAAGCCATCAACAACATTAGCCACAGGAGTAGTCAATGCAGGGCAGCCACCGGATGGAGAGGGAGCCAAGCAAGAGATAGTTGTCCCTGTTGCGGTCGTAGTAGATGCCGCGTTGGATACGGCAATGGAGGAAATTGACCCAGTACCTGAAGATGTTGCAGATGCAACACCAGACGAACCGGCGCCAGTGGAGCCAGTGGAGCCAGTGGAGCCAGTGGAGGCACCAGAACCGCTAGAAGTAGTAGTTGTAGTAGTTGCCGAAACGGTTGCCGAACTCACCACGCTAGGAGTCGGTGTCGCAGAACATGTTGATACACTCGAAACGCATGGGAATGAAAAGGTCGTCAGGCCACCCAGTCCTAGAAGATCCAGCAGAGAATTCACCACGCCTATTACTGTGTTGAGCACGCCTACCACCAAATCAGCAAGGGCGCAAGGAAGATTCAATGAAGTAATAATGTTCTGCAACGTTGTAACAAGGCCGGTAATATCGTCAATAACGTTACCAAGCAAGCCAGAGAGAAGAATGTCAAGATTGCCCAATCCAGATTCTAGAGAAGTCACCAGGCTGTTGAGAACAGTCTCCAATTCTTTGGCGAGAACGTCAACATCACAGACAGTGAGGTCGACAAGCTGCCCAACTGCAGTTGCCACATCTTCCAAACTGGAAGCAATGCTGCTTACAGCACCTTGAATGCTAGCATCTTCAGATCCAGAATATCCTTTAAGCAGTGTGGTGAGATTGTTAACAGCCGAGTTTATCGACTGCAGGCCGTCCACCACACTAGCAACTGGGGTAGTCAGTGCAGGACAGCCGCTAGCTGGTGCAGGCAGGAGACATGTAGCTGATTGAGCAGACACACTAGCAAATAGTGCGAAAGTCACAAATGTGCTAATGATAGAAAAGAGTTTCATGATTGCACTTCACGGTTAATTTTCCAACAATCAATGAACGAATATATTATTCCGCAACAGCAGTGATAAATGCGATGAACAGCAGATTATGAGTAGCCGTGATGCAATTGTAAGATGGGATCCAAACGAGTGCACCGGTAGGTATTCTACTTGATTCGCAGTTGCAAGAGCCTTTTTAGGTATTTCAAACGATTGAAGCTGGCTGAAACGAATGTCTAGAAGAAGGGGAAAATGCGGGCTATTTACGTTGTTTCTAGGGTGGCTCTGGAAGACGCGACCTGCCGGTGAGAATCACGGATCGGTAAATCAATTGCTCGTTAAGTCGTAATATTGCCGAGCTCTGTCGCGGACAGCTCAGTTAGCCACAGAGCCGATCGCTGTTATTATATGCAGAAATCCCTATATGGCAAATGATTGTCAAAGCATATTGCATAGTGCAGCCGATCGTCTGCATGTGCTTAAAGGGAGGTGCATGCGCACGGTCCCTGGCAGTGCTGCCTAGAGGACACTGGTTCTACTGCGCGCACTTGCCTCAAGTTGGGCCCGCAGTGGTCTGAAAGATGCGCACATTGCATTAGCGGGCTGCTGCCCACAACGCATTATCTTAGTCCCTCGGTGTGAAAGCTACCCGCAGCAAAATGTGTGGGGTATACCGAGGCAGCAATAATAGGGCCACGGACTGCTGCGCGAACCTATCGCGTCCACCGTCGCGCCAGCGCCACTAGCGATGACGGGGGGCCGGCCAGGGATCTGAGAGCATATCGTGTTCAGCGGCCACGCGAGACAAGATCTGAATCGAGATTTGCGTAGAAATAGCAACGATATTCTGCGACCTCGGATTTAAACGGCTATGCATGAGGCCCAGTGCCCGATCGGTAGCGACCTACTATGCAGGAGATTTCAGGGACTACATGGCGCTTGGACCCTACTGGGGGCGCACCGCAGAGTAAACGACGCCGGACCGCTACCGATCATCCAGGGATTACCCAGATCACCCAGATCAACCGGTGATCTAACGTGGCGCGTGCGACGTGACAGGGATGACCAGTCATCTCGAAGCGCGTCACCCAGATCCACCGTTGCCAGTGCGCAAACCGATGCTGTTGCAGCAGACTGCCACCGTCCCGCCATATGCTGGCTACAGCAGGTACCGTCGTCGCTGCATTCGTGGCTACAGCATTAGTGTGGCACAGTCAGGCACAGGCCAGGAACCGCATATACCGCAGGTACCGGCAGGTACTAGTCGACAAATATAGCGCGTCTCAATTGCTGGTACTCCTAGTTTGGTATACGGCCCCTGGATTGGGGTGGGCAGATGCCTTTAGTGGACGTCTGCAATTGCATCTTTGCTTAATTCGGGAATGCCGTTGCAGTACGATCTCGTTCAGACCACCCGCTTCTTGCGGTTTCGGTTAATGCAGCGGTTGTCAGCGAGGGGTTGCGAGTAAGCGCCGATCTTTTGGGCGTCTTTAGAGAGTATTATTTCGACAAATGAAAAATAAATCAATTTAAGAGAACTGGTTAAAAGGAAAAATAAAATAGACAACCTAGGGTGGCAACGAAAAGGGACATTTGCGAACGGCAAAGTGCGATCTGTCAGGGGCAAAATGCTACCTCGGGTTGGACATACGCAGCCGCCTATACGGGAAGCGCCACCATTGACAGCTATCATTGATAGTCAAGCTACATTAAAACATCGCATGGTTGGCAAGCGCTTTAATTCAGACTTAGAGTGGTATCAGTTTCAAAAATAAGAAACGCCGTTACGGATTACTACATACACATAGCCATAACGGTGTTGCAGGTATTATTATACACCAGCAGTTCAGTTACTTCGCAGTGTTATGACAACCCAGATGCAATGCAATGCAACCTGATCGATTTCACTCTCAAGTTGGCAACAGCCACAATAATATTTTTTAGCTACTTGAGCGAGCTTCTATATTAAGAACAGGATGGATGGATGCCAGTGTTTCTATACGCTGGCGAGCTCGTTTTGGCCGGCCTTTGGGTTTATTTCCGCGGGCTTCAAGGCGATCATTTGGGGGCTGTCGGAGACGTCGCTCCAGACGATCCCGTATGTATGTATTGATATATACGACTGGACTAAATCTATCCCGCCAATTTGCTGTAGAGTCTGCAGATAATTGCGGAGACCTTCTGAGAAGTACAGGGTTTCGATCTATACGGATAATGGGCTATATTTCCTACTTAAGCCTTGACCAGATTAGGCTGTATCTAAAGGTACATTTGTGATCTAGTAATAACCTGAAATTTAACAGCGTTGAATCTATCTCTCTTATGCCACGCTATAATTAGATCGATTTCTGGCTAGTATTCTATATGGTTTTGCAATGAGAAGCTACTGTGCCCAGGAGCTGCGGAAAGTCGGGATGCCAATTGAGTCACTTCTGGTGCAAGCATCATCTCTCGTGTAGAATAATGGCATGTTGTGATCACCAGTGGCTTCGCTTGACCTGCTTGTCCGTGTTATGGATCTACTTCTCCTGTTTTAATTATACTGCATCCGGGCAGCTTCCTGCCGATCATATCTTTCTCCTGTGTACGACGGATCACCAAGCGAGGGGATCGGACAGTTGAAGCCTACACAGAACTTATCAGCTCGTAGTCTGCTTATAAACGACAATAGTGATTCACATGGAGACGGCACGAGGGGTGTTTGGCTCTGGAAACCCCTTTCTAAGATATACTTGAATCATACGCGTAAAATTTTCCCAGGGTATTCTTAACCAAACTGCGCAATCGTTTAACTGCGTGCGTGCACCTTAATCCAACTGCGCAGCAGCAGTAGTTGCCACAGCGCGACGGAGTCGCAACATATGTCGGCTACAGTCTTCAGTGACTTCGTCGCGCTGTGGAAAGTGCTGCGTTGCACAATTGAATGAGAACTCAAGTTTTTTTTTCTAGCCAGTAGTCATGTCTAAGGCAAAATATGAATTCCAACCTCATTGAATCTTTTCATATTAATCATAACGCTAACATTCATTCAGTGATGGTAATCCTGCTCAGCAATCTATCAGATATGGTTCTATAGATAACTCGTACGGCCGAATGAACCTATTCAGGGAAATTTATATGCCGATCATCAAATTGCCGTGTTCTTAAAGTTTTGAGAACACACCGATATCAGGATTTTCGCAGTTGCACGGCTGATTTACACTATTTAGGAAATCAAAATGTGATGAGCACAAGATATGTGCCAGAATCGCTTAAATATGAATATGATGCTGTCTGAGGAAGTGCCATCTCATCTAAAAATGAAGGCTTTCCGGCAATCTCAACCTCTTTAAGTTAGAGAGCACATAGTCCTGTCAGTGAAAGCTATGCTTGACTGATTAGGTAGAACAATCTAGCCACAGTTTAGCGATCGTGCCCGGCACACACCACAGAGAACAGTAGCCCAACCCTTTCTGCAGCAGTTGTGATGTACGGGCTGTCCGCTAATGAGTACTGCTTCCCTCCACTAGACTGCCCGGCCCACTTGTGGTTAATTGTTTTTTTTTATTTCAGCTTTCTCTGTAGGCCCGGTCTACATCGTATCCAGACGCTCATTAGGCATCTAACGCATATCCTATCAGGATCTCCACGTCTATGTCGGCGTTCAAAATCACCGTTCAGTAAGCTCCGAGATCAAGCTAGAGACAATGATGGGTCAGGGCACGGGTTATTCTCCCAGTACTTTGTGAGGCTCCGAGAACTCCGTAAGCGTAATGTTCCCCTATAGCTCAGTTGGTAGAGCGTTCGGCTTTTATTCTCAAGAGGAAAGTCGCAACCGAAATGTCCAGGGTTCGAGCCCCTGTGGGGGAGTAAATTTTTTTTTGCTAGGTCAGTGTAGTACGTATCCATCGGAATAATTCTCCTGTAAATATGCGTCTAATTAATCGATCCACTAGTTTTCAGCACTGTATTCTTGAAACCATGTTATTCTGTTCTGTTCTGTTCTAAGATGTAATGTGAATGGCTGGCTAGTCCCCGCCTTTGGGTTGGCGGGTCAGGATTATATTCCCCAACCCCAGCTCTTCATATGGGGTAAATGTAATGCAGCATTGAACTAAGGCTGCTTATTCTGCTGTCAGCCTTAACCAATTGCAACAACTGGTAATTTCGCCTATGCTTACCGCCCTGGTGAAGGTTCCGGTGCCTCCGAAGTACCCTCATGCCAGAATGGCCTCGTATGCCAAACATTCGGCAGTGTGGATGACTCGGGCGTGGATAGATCTAGCAGTGGATGTACTCTCGTTTTGGCAGAATGTAAGTAAGCCTTTACTAAGAAGCCACTAACAGACAGCGAATCTTTGTATACTTTACGAGCACCGACGAAAGGACGCGACTCGTTGACGAACTGGAAAACGCAAAATCGTTCCACGAGTGGGCAGTCATCGCTGAGAAGCTGGACGCGCTAACTGGAAACGATCTATGGCGCCAGAATCCTGCCAGCAAGAACTATGACTACAAACTGCTTTCTGGAAGGCTGAAGCAGTTGATACAGACGCGTCACAGTGGAGATATCGCTCATTTAATGGATCTGCTGCGGTCGGGACTGCTTCGTAACCTGGGCAGCTTGACGAGCGTTTCTCTATACAACCGGGCCTATTCGGGTACAAAGCTCCTCATTGAAGACTACATTAACGAAGTGGTTATGTCGCTGGAACATGTAGATGACCAGCCACCAGAGGTAGTGAATGAACAGTTAAAAAGGGACTTTTTTCATGATACTAGACAGTCTTTCGGCAGATCAGCTCTGGTTCTCCATGGAGGATCTCTATTTGGTATGTGCCATATTGGAACCGTCAAAGGTCTGTTAACGGCTGGCCTGCTGCCGTCTATACTTGTGGGGTCGACTGTGGGTGCAATAGTTGCTGCCCTGGTGTGCAGTTGCACTGACGAGCAGCTTCCAGTAGTGCTGGACAATATCGCTCGAGAGCTGCCACCGCTGAACCAAGAATATAGTGATCTACAGTTTGGGAGCGTCGTGGAGGGCGTAGTGTTTTCGCTCTATCCTCCCGAGATCATCCTTTTTGAGCAATATGTCCGTAATCACTTGGGACTCATGACATTTGAAGAGGCCTATTTGCTTACAGACAAGATTTTGAACATAACGATCACTCCAAAGAAGACAGCCGGCAATAAGCATGCTCTGAGTGGTATTCCCACGCTGGTCAACTATTTATCGGCGCCCAATGTAATCATCTCGTCGGCCATTAGAGCCAGTATTGGCACTGGGGTTCTGCCTGGGAAAGTGCAGCTGTTGATCAAGAACCACTTGGGCGAGGTTGTACCGTTCGCAGACGATGATATTGAGTATATGCCGGCCAACAAGGCCATCTATCTCAACCGGCGCGAGTCTCCCTACACGCGTATGTCGGAACTTTTCAACGTGAACAACTTCACGGTTTCTCTGACCCGCCCTTATTTTGCACCTGTACTATTGTCTGACTTCAAGTATCGTGGTCATAGAGGATGGGGCCTTCGACTGCTCAAGCTGGCCAGACTGGAGCTTCAGCATCGGCTCGAGCAGCTGACTCAACTGGGGCTCGTTCCTGGCATAGTCCAGCGAATATTTATCGACGAAAACATCCCCGGCGGGTTCCAAGTTACCATTGTGCCTGAGTTGCCAGTTTTCTTCAGAGACCTTGTCAAGACGCTGGATGCCCACAATATCGAAGAGAAGGTCAACTACTGGATATGGATAGGCGAACGCAGCGTTTGGCCCATGATGGCCATCATCTGGGCGCGGAGTGCAATTGAAATTGCCTTGAACAACATCTATAATCGGAAACACCACGAGAAACAGGAATGAACGAGAGTAACTGAAATGATCGAGAGAACATATGGATGGGAAAAGCCTTCAAGTTCGTCTAGCTCTTCATGTCATGCATATCAATGAAATCATCGATGGGGAAGCAGAAAAATATCATCGATATGTGATCTTCACCGTATCTCCAATGTGAAATAAGTATTCGCCTTCGACAATACTGGAAGGAATTGGGCCTCGACTCACTCTTAAAACGCCCGTCACGTCTTTGGCGCGACCTGTATCCAATGGTCGTACGCTTAAGACGTTAGACGAGCAATGCAAAACTTCGGCCATCAAACGACGCTGTTGGTCCCCATTCGGAAAAGCGCTATTTAGAAACGCTTCGTCACCATTCAAGACAACATAGAGCCGAGCAGACGCCTCATGTTAGATTTAGATCTTATAATATCCCTTTTCAATAGCAAGCTTACCTTCCACACTTGAATGATAAATTTCATAACTTGGTCCCACTGGTAAAGATCGCTACCGACAAGGATGTCGGGATTATCCAAGATCACCGTAGAGCCAGATGGGATATCCGTGACCAAGTTCTCCAATTCAACACCCTCGTATGCATCTCCTCTATCGACAAATATCTTATTTGACACATCTAAAATGCTTATGTTTTTTGATATGCCTGCTTTGCGAAGCCCTTTCTTATGAGTGGAACTCCGTCCGTTGAACGTGACTATACAAGCATTTTGAGATCGCGCGCAAACAGCATAAATTAGCCAGTTAGGCGACACTTCTAAAGTTCCCGTAATAGTAGCCAGCACACCATCTTCGCCTATATCGCCATTTCGAAATAGCACGACATCGTCAAACGTGCTTTTGCTCATGGCAATTTAGTCCAAAAGAAAAGGTTAGGATTCTGCCAGGATAGCAGACTATAATACTACTGCTGCCGGTTACGTCAGCCATTACTAACCGTCATTTACCCTGGACCTGGAAAAAATGTGAAAAAGTATCAACGCTAGAATTTACTGTACTTTTTACTCGAACAAAAAAAGACAATGGCAGCAGTACTTCCTAATTTGCCAGCCGATTGGAATGCTCCAGAGAGTTTTGCTCAGGCTGGCTCGCTTACTCCTGTAGTCAAACGGGCAGTTGAGCCTGTGGGGCCCGGATTTTTGGCCCATGCTAGAAGAACGCTTAGAGGGCGAACGTGGAGCGAGGATGAAAAAATCCAAGCTCAGCAGAACGTGAAGAAGATTGAGGACGAGGGGAATGGAGACATCATTGAAGACGAGCCCGAAGATCCTGAGATGCTCGAGCGGGATCCTAAAGACTGGAAACAGCAGGACCACTATGCAGTGCTCGGGTTGTCAAAGTATCGATACAAGGCAACTGAGGAACAGATCCGAGTTGCTCACCGCCGGAAGGTACTCAAGCATCATCCGGATAAGAAGGCAGCAGAGGGTGCAATTAACGAAGACGGTTTCTTCAAATGCATCCAGAAGGCCTTTGAGACGCTGATGGATCCTGTCAAGCGACGACAGTGGGATTCAGTCGATAAGGGAGCCAACGTGCCACTTCCCAAAAAGAACCAACAGGGCGATTTCATTGAGCTGTGGAGCAAAGTATTCGAGTCTGAGGCTCGGTTCTCTAACATCCAGCCGGTTCCCAGTCTCGGCACTATGGAGAGCTCTAAGGAAGAGGTCGATGCTTTCTATTCCTTCTGGTTCAACTTCGACTCGTGGAGGACTTTTGAGTACCTCGATGAGGATGTCCCTGATGATACTAGTAACCGTGACAACAAGCGGTACATTGAAAAGAAGAACAAGGCGGCTCGCCAGAAGCGAAAGACAGACGATAATGCTCGTTTGCACAAGCTTGTAGACGATGCTCTTAAAGCCGATCCGCGAATAAAGATGTTCAAGGAGGCTGAGCGCAAGGCAAAAGAGCAGGCCAAGTGGGAACGAGAGGCTGGCGCTCGAGCTGCTGCTGAGGCAGAGCAGAGGGCCAAAGAAGAGGCAGAGAAGAAGGCCAAACAGGAGGAAGAGGCTGCGAAAGCAGCAAAGGAGAATTCCAAGAAATCCAAAGAAGCTGCCAAGAATGCGAAGAAGAAGAATAAGCGAACCATTAGGGGCAGCATCAAGGATGTTAACTATTTTGCAGCTCCGGGTGCAGAGCCTACTCCTGCTGATATCGATGCGATTCTCCATGACGTGGATGCGATTATAGACAAGCTGGATGACATGGAACTGGAGGACGTCGCTACGAAACTCACAGGAGTCACCGACGCAGACGCTGTCAAGCAGGTATTTATTGACACTTCATCAAAGGCGGCTAGTCTCAAGTATTTTAAATAGATGCTGGCTTGTTAAGCAAAGAAAAACAAGCATTACATACCAAATCTGTAGATGGAGTTTGAAGGAAGTTGTTTGTGCTTGTGTAGAGACACGTCTCCAAGAACTTGCTCCAGAGTCTTCGATTTATCATTCAGTCTCCAGTCGAATGTGTCTTGGTCCCAATACACAGTTATCAAGCCAAATTGCCTAGTGATCGCACGGACTCGATTGTCTATTCCACCACAGGGAGGTCTAAAATCTTTAGGAATGATTCCAGAGGTGGCACTCATTGCCCATAGCGACCACTCCAGTTGAGTCATTTGTGAACAAGAACCAGACTAGAGAGGACAGTTGTGAAATAAATCGTAAAAATTCCTTCTTTTAAAAGTTATAGCACAATTTGTTAAAGTAGATCATATAACTAAAAAAACTCAACTTAAAGTCAGCTTGGTGATCGATTAAACCGTTCTACAGTTGCAAATACACCCAGACCGATCGAGCTGTACTTAAACTCTCAGCAGTCAATTTCGAAACCCTAAGATTCTCGTTCAAAAAACGCGAGGTGCCAGCCCTGCTGAACACACAATATGAGCACTGACGACGAGCACGGAGAGGTGTTTTTTCAGAAAGGAGTGGCCTATAACTATATTGTGGTTATAGATGCTGGATCCACCGGGTCGAGAGTCCATATTTACCACTATCCGGCTATTAGCGACCTTAGTCAGATCGACAATCCAGCCACCAAATACTTTCCAAACGTCAGCAAGTCCGGCAACAAATGGTTTAAAAAAGTCAATCCGGGGATTTCGTCGTTCGTGGACAACCCTGATGATGTTGGAAAAGAGCATATCAAGGGATTGCTGCAGTACGCTGAAACAATAATTCCAAAGGCTCAAATCCCTCGAACTCCAGTGTTTCTGTACGCTACCGGAGGAGTGAGACTGCTTTCCGACAGCCAAGCACATAAACTGTTGACGAATTCATGCAAGTACGTTCAGAAAGAAAGTAAATTCTTTCTTCCCGACTGTCAGAGCCACTTCAAGGTTATTGGCGGAGATGTCGAGGGCATATTTGGCTGGTTGGGACTCAATTACCTAATTGGAGGGATAGATGATCCCGAGAACCATCAGCATGGCAAAGACCACACGACGTATGGTTTTCTCGACATGGGAGGAGCGTCGACTCAAATTTCGTTTGTGCCCAATTCTACGGAAATCGCAGAACACAAGAATGACTTGTATAGGGTCGCGATAGCATCTCTGGACGGGCAGCATGATAAGATGTTTGATGTGTACACGCATAGCTTTCTGGGACTGGGTACTTATCAGGCTAGAGAAAACTATCTGAAGAGTATAGCGGAAGAGGACGGTTACAAGCACGACCCTTGCTTACCGGCTGGAGCAGAGGCGGAGCTTCATAAGAAATCTGTGCCAGAAGCATCAGCAAAGGCGCTAGAGTCACCAGAAAAACCGGAGAAACGTGAACAATCCGAAGACCGGGATGATGATCCAGAAGATCTTGAAATTGATGACGAGGGTGATAATGACGAGGATGATGATGAAGAAGAAGAAGAAGAAGAAGATAATAACGAGGATGATGAAGAAGAAGATGAAGATGATGAAGATAATAAAGGTGACGACAGTACCAGGAAAGTAATTGGTACTGGCGATTTTACTCAGTGTCAACAGGCCCTCACACCTCTTGTAAAAGACATAGCAGCGGCACCCATCCCAGACTTTGATTTTGAGGTCAATCACTTTGTAGGAGTGAGTGGATATTATGACACAACTAATGATTTCTCGATGGGTGGGTCATTTGATTATGGTTCGTTTAAGTCTGCTGTCACTGACTATTGTAACAGCGATTGGCGAAGCATATCCAACAGTGCAGCGACTAAGTTCCCTGGACTGTCCACTAAGGAGCTTAAAGAACTGTGTTTCCAATCCAGTTGGCTCTTGACTGTTATTGATCAGGGATTTAAATTTCCTACCGTTCCTCCGAGCAACGACACACACGTGCCCAGCGACTCGCCCATCACTGGTTATTTAAACCCTTTACAAAGTGCCGAAGCAATCAATGGTGTTGAATTCTCGTGGACGCTGGGTCCAGCTCTTTTGTATGCAACTGGAGAGTTTGCTACTCATAAACGTGCAGAGCACAATGGCATTCAAATGAACGTCGCATCTAGTATGTGGCAGTACGGAGGCGAGGTGTCGGGATATAGCCGTCCAGCGCTCAAAAGAGACGACTTGGATCCGTCAGATCTGGCAATGTGGGACGATTATTTTGACAGACGGTCACATCGTTTTTACGGATCCATTCTGTTCCTTGCAATCCTGGCATTGGCAGTCTACTTGTTGCTCGGCAAGGCCAGACGTGCTGTGATCTGGAAGTCGATTAAAACGAGAGTGCAGCGATTTCAGCCCAAAGGTGGTCAGTACTCAATTGTGGGAGCACAGCCTCTGCGGAATCAGCCCACCACTGTTGACGATTTTGAGCTGCAAGACGTAGAGGACGGGTTCGATATTGGATCAGACGAGGAGCCTGTCTAGTCATGCATTTTTCTGTTACTTTATAAATTTTTGATGATTATTCTAAATATTGCGTACAGACTTTTTTAGAAGACGCAAATTGCGGTTATTTTGTTATTGAGAGGATTGGATTTAAAGTCACGCTTCCGTTGTCTTTCAGCATTATGTTGTAGCTACGTAATGTTATAAATATCCGATATCTGGCCTCAATCGCCAGCCGTGCAATCTCCGGGATGCATCTGAAGAAGTGGAGATTCTCCTGCAGCAGCTATAGGCAATTGACTCCTAGCCCAAGAGTCATCATACTTATGTCGAATCTCCGACATCCACAAAAAATTTAATTAGTCGATTGCATTGTTTTACTGTATAGGAAATGTCATCAACTACGCAGAAAAAACCAGAGGCTTGGAAGTCGTTTGTGGCAGGTGCCTCAGCCGGGGCCATCGAAGGATTCATAACATATCCCTTTGAGTTTGCCAAAACCCGTCTGCAGTTGGTGAGCAAAGATTCGACGGCATCGAGAAATCCTATAAAGCTGATATACAGCGTTGCCAAGCAGCAGGGTGTCAAATCGTTGTACACAGGGTGTGGGGCTTTCGTCATTGGCAATACAGCGAAGGCTGGGGTGCGGTTTCTGGGATTTGATTCTATTAAGCAGGCTCTTCGAGACGAGAATGGCGATCTTTCGAGGACAAGAGGAGCTCTGGCGGGTCTTGGGGCTGGCGTCATTGAGTCTGTTATCGCGGTTACACCGTTTGAGACCATAAAGACTGCTATGATAGATGACAAGCAGAGCAAGAATCCCAGGTATCAGGGATTTGTCAACGGACCCGTTCGATTGATTCGCGATAAAGGCATATCGGGAATCTACAAGGGAGTAGTGCCAGTCACAATGCGTCAAGCCGCCAACCAAATGGTTAGACTGGGGTCGTATAATGCTATGAAATCCTTCATCCAGACGTCCAAGGGCAGTCCAGACACGCCGCTGTCGTCACTGGAGACATTTGGTGTGGGAGCAGTAGCGGGTATCATCACTGTATACACGACGATGCCCATTGACACTGTCAAGACTCGCATGCAGAGTCTCGACTCAAAAGCCATGTATTCTGGCACTATCGATTGCTTCGTCAAAGTAGCAAAAAATGAGGGGGTACTGACGTACTGGAAGGGTGCCACGCCGCGATTGGGCCGACTGATTCTGAGCGGAGGCATTGTGTTTACAGTTTACGAGAAAATAATTCAGCTCCTGTGATGATCTTGTCATTTCTTTTGACTGTGCTGCGCTATACCGACTGCGCCGTTGAGTCGGAATATCTGACGGATTGATAAACTGGTCGTTGAAAGGCATTCGCGGTGTTTGCTACGCAGTTGCGTTTGAACTTCCAGTATTATCAGCGGTAGTTCCAGCTTGACGGAATCTCAAAGACCAGCTTTGAAATTGAATGATGTATGCCAAGAAATGCACCTGATACCAACCACCATAGAATATATTGGTCTTGGAACATGGTGCAAAATATTAATTATATTACACCTCAGAAGTTGTTGATTAGCAGGGAGACATACCTGTCTGCGAGGCACTGTAGTGGTCGTAGTCATCTCTCGCACGTCACTAAAGCATCGCAGCCTGGACTTGCTCGATTCTAAAACCACTCCTGTGGACCAGGCGTGCTCTTGCTTTGTTTCTACTGGCTCATTGAACGGTATCTTGGTTTAGGTCCTGGTTTGTTCAGACTTGCTCCAGGTTGTTATCAGAAAAATGGCATCTGATAACTCCATTTTACGAATTCGACATAGTATTCTAAGTTACTAGGTATAGATAGTATAGTCAGTGCTGTGCCATGGCCACTGGTTAACCTCTTCTCGGGACTTGATTGGCTTGTTATTTCCACGAGTCAATGACCTGCTCAAGATCTGAAGTCATTGTCCCATGGCGATAAGCCAGCATCTGGATCGCTTGGCCCACAATTTTGAACAAGTACAAGTGCGAACCGTATTTGGCACGAGCAGTCAAGTTGTGAAGTGGTCCTTGTTCAGTGATGTTGAAATAAAGGCGCTCAAATAACTGAGACAGCAAGTTCTGCAGCTCATTTATAACTATGTTCCAATCCTCCAGATATTGGACAACCTCCTGTTCATATTCGGCACCTACTTGCCCCATCACCGTTGGGCTCCTTGGTGGAGATGGAACGTCTCGCGACAGGGCGCCAATGGACCGGAGCAGCTCGAAGATATAGGCTTCTGTGTCGGGATCATCTCTCGCAAGGTCATCAGCGAAGCTCCTAGCAGGCTGTGCCTTCGTCTGCGCGCTGTGCTGCCGCTTTCGAGCAGAATCATCACCCACATCGTCTTGATGAGCAGCTCCAGTCCTCTGTTGAAACTTGTTCTGTTCAGTTTCGCCCTGCTCGCCCCCAGTTGGCCTCTGTGGTCCAGCATTTGGATGCTGGTTAAAATTCTGTCCCGTGTGTTTGGAACGAAACAGGACCACTTGTGCGCTCTGCGAGTTCCTGCCTGGATGGCACTCACCACTTCTCGGGACTTGATTGGCTTGTTGTTTCCACGAGTCAATGGCCTGCTCAAGATCTGAAGTCATTGTCCCATGGCGATAAGCCAGCATCTGGATCGCTTGGCCCACATTTTTGAACAAGTACAAGTGCGAACCGTAGTTGGCACGAGCAGTCAAGTTGTGAAGTGGTCCTTGTTCAGTGATGTTGAAATAAAGGCGCTCAAATAACTGAGACAGCAAGTTCTGCAGCTCATTTATAACTATGTTCCAATCCTCCAGATATTGGACAACCTCCTGTTCATATTCGGCACCTACTTGCCCCATCACCGTTGGGCTCCTTGGTGGAGATGGAACGTCTCGCGACAGGGCGCCAATGGACCGGAGCAGCTCGAAGATATAGGCTTCTGTGTCGGGATCATCTCTCGCAAGGTCATCAGCGAAGCTCCTAGCAGGCTGTGCCTTCGTCTGCGCGCTGTGCTGCCGCTTTCGAGCAGAATCATCACCCACATCGTCTTGATGAGCAGCTCCAGTCCTCTGTTGAAACTTGTTCTGTTCAGTTTCGCCCTGCTCGCCCCCAGTTGGCCTCTGTGGTCCAGCATTTGGATGCTGGTTAAAATTCTGTCCCATGTGTTTGGAACGAAACAGGACCACTTGTGCGCTCTGCGAGTTCTTGTCTGGATGGCACTCCAGAGTGCGTTGCTCGCATGCTGTCGTGATCTCATTATTCGATGCGTCGCGATGAACTCCTAAGAGCTTGTAATCGTCCTGGTCGTAAATAGTCGTCATTATTAGCTGATTAGTGGTTTGTATAGAGGTGTGTTTGTGTCTGCGTTTTGCGATGTGGCAACGGTACAGTTATTGATTATGTCACTCGTGCCGGTAATGTTATGGCGTAGCCGTGGAGGAGGACTCCCTGGATTATGGAGCTCTAGCGGGGCTGGTAACCTGCAGTTGGTTCAGACGCTTATTGGCTGCTGGAGTAATGGCAACGAATAGAAATTATTTGGAAGAAACACAGGCAAAGAAATGGGCAGGATCTTCATATGGGGGCGAATTATGAGAGTGTATTTACTGATAGTGTTGTGGGGTCGCCAGCCTTGGTCCACAAGCCCATAGGCTGCTGGTGTGTGCTGCGAAGTGGCAATAGATATAAAATATTGAGAGAAAGAAAAAAAAAAAACTAGTATAAAGTCTTGAAAGCCGCTACTTATGGGGAAAATCTCGAGAGCATTTTCATTTTATGGTATTCTGTATTCTGGGCTTGGCACTTTATGGTAAAATCTCCAGGCCGCATCTTCTGCAGCCCTGACAGCTATCACATGCATGTACCTGAACGCAAGATTCATCTGCGTAGCAGTTGCCACAGCGCGACGGAGTCGCGTGAGATAACTAGGAATTTTCTTTCCAAGATAGAGCAGACTTCTCAATTCTGTCAAGCGGGTCTTGGTCCCTAGGGTGTAGTGTCGATTATTCCTAAACGGGACATCATCTTGCGACTCCGTCGCGCTGTAGCAACTGCTGCGCAGTTGGATGCTGGAACTTGCCGTATACCCTCGATTGCTGCCGAACGGGGTTTTCATTCTTAGAAAATGGATACGTTAAGTTGTACACGTCGAGTCGTACAATCGAGATCACTACTACATGACGCTGTGCCTTGATCAGTCGGCATATTTGGGTATGAGGTACACATCTATTCCAAGTGCTGGTACATCTGTAATAAGATGCACCGACAACACAATTTACTGATAGTGTTGTGGGGTCGGCAGCCATTATTACGTGTTTATGAACTGAATGCACCAAGCGAGTAGCATTGTGTCTGAATATCTGATTTTGGGCCTTGTATTTATTTTATTTCTTGATTATGTTTTTCAAATAAAATTGTTATTAGAACTGGCAAGGCGGTTTCGCGACGACTCCGTCACGCTATGGCAACTGCTACGCAGTTGCGTTTGAACCTCCAGTATTATCAGCGGTTGTTCCAGCTTGACGGAGTCTCAAAGACCAGCTTTGAAATTGAATGATGTATGCCAAGAAATGCACCTGCTGCCAATCACTATAGAATATATTGGTCTTGGAATATCATGCAAATTAATTAATTTACTTATTATATTACACATCTTAAGGTGTTGATTGGCAGGGAGACATACCTGTCTGCGAGGCACGGCTAAGTTACTGTAGTGGTGTTGGATTGGAGAAGGGTTCTTGGAAATAACCCCTATAGTTCTCCTGCTCCGGTAGACGACGTGGTTGTTCGAAGACAAATATTTAACAGAGTCTGTAAGTCTTCCTCTCAAAGATACACACTCGGTTACGGCAATGGCAATATTATAGGAACACAGAACGGTGTATTAAGTTATCCAAAATTATAAAAAATGAGGGAATACGTCTTTATTTAGGGATAGCCGATCACTCACTCAAGCCGCTCTGCCCTTCAGCCAAGGGCTCTGCTCTGTTCCAAACCCAACACAGGCTCTGCGCTGTGCGTGAGAAACAGATCCATAACATGAAGGCGATCTCACGCATGCAAAAACCGCCTTCTGGTTGGCTTTGACCGTTCGGTATGTGTTTGTAGCCTTGGCATGTCGTAGTTTGACGACATGTAATAGATTTTGCTATATATCTTGCGACTCCGTCGCGCTGTGGCATTATGGCCTTAAATACTTTAAAAACAAGATAACTTATATTTAAGAAATCTGTCTAAAGACCTAGGGTGGACGGTGCGCTGCGATGCGATGCGACTAAGGCCGTAAGTAGGCACAGGTGCAAAATCAGACTGCGCCTAAAGACATTGCGATTGTGTGTTAATTACTATTATAATTTTCTTCCGTCCAGTAATAGGGTTATCGCTTGATTGTCAGATCACTTGCAACAATCTTGTCATCTCATAATACAGTGTGGCTGAAATCTACTTCTGCAGTTATCTCACTCGGAAAAACTATTCATAGCAGGATCCGATCCACAACGGTGCCCTCTAGAGGCCAAGGTACTGCCGTACCCGCATCAATAGTAATAGAACACAGCAACTCTTTCGTATGACGATGTTGTCCCTTTTCAAGAAATAAATCGGTTGCTTCATAGTTCTACATACATAAGCAGCAGCTCAGTATTTTCACCTCAGCAGTGTTAGCAATCATGCCGCTCTCACTCTTGCTGGCTATAACAGGCAAGCGGACCCCACCGATCGGAATCACGAAGAGATGCTTTCTCGCTCCTCTGGAGATAAAAAGCAAGCATAGCCGACAACTATGCTTATGGCTCCTCACTACGTAACACTTTGTACTGCCAGAAGATACAACTCTTGTTAGACTCTGCCATAAGTCATTGACGCACAGGTCATCTGACTCCCCTCTCCTGAGCCCGAAATTAGCTCTACAAAGAAAAGAATACAAGTATCTATTATGGCATCTACTGAATCATGGCCAGCAACGGTTCATTTATCTGTCCTCTAATCGACTCAAGAATGCCGCTTGCAAGTCTTCATAGTCTATCTGCACGTGAAGATTAACATTATGCGAAGGTTACCTACCCGTTTCAGCCAAGATTATGCAGGGGAACGCTGAGGAAACCCACACCCAGTCGAGAAACCCCGACCCCGTCTTGGTCCCATAATAATACACGAACGTCT
>JAKUBH010000042.1:0-78814 GCA_030563205.1 Sugiyamaella marilandica
AAAATTTTTTTTGCCTATGGGGGCCGGTCGTCGATTAAACCCTTTTCCCCCCCCCCCCCCCCCCCCTCAAGTGGACTCGAACATCCCACACAGCTCAACATCGCAGTTTGGAATCGCTCATGTGACCTGTAATATGTCGGCGACCCCGAGTTTTACGGATACATGTGGCTTGACACCAACATCCATCTTGAAAAGCGACGCCTGAAGCGATCCATTGTTGACCAATATCCCTGCTCTTTTAGCTCGTGCGACTGGCTGCTGGCAGGACTTGGAAACAGGTGGCTGTGCAACCTAATAGTCCTCATATAGGGCCCTGTGCCTCGAACCGGCGGAATGTCGAATTATGATCACAAACGCAGCAAATTCTCGTGGGTGCGACGGTTTATGGGCAGGACCCGGTCGACGCCAAACTCGGGCAAACCCATAGCGAGTGGCAATACACGGTCGTTGGATGCCGTTGGCGCCTATCAGGACGACAGCACGCGCTACGGGTTCTTCCGAGGCGAAGCGCACAGCGACGACGGCAGCGAGTATTATGTGCAGCGCCAGTCGGACGAGGTGGTGTCGGCAGACCACTCGTTTCAGTCGGAGCCGACAGCCACAGAAGACCCGCTGCTGTACAGCGAGGAGACGACTCCGCACCCGGAAGACAGCATGCAGTCGGCTACGGCGACCAGCGAGTCGTCGAGAAAGCCGTCGCGGGTGCAGATTGTCGACTCGCGACAGCGCAATTCCAAGGACTCGGACTCGATCATCTCGTCGGCCAAGCGCAGGTCCAACTCCAACTTCACGGTGCCGTCGGTGGCCCGCACGTCGGTGACCACCGTCAGCCCCTCGCTGTCAGACGGGTCGTCGATCCACACGGTGCTGTCGTCGTCCATATCGACGTTCCACCTCCAGCCCTCGCGCGACTCGGCGTCGGCTGCGGGCGGCACCAGCTCATCGGGCCTGCCGCTGCACGCGCTGCTCGACACGGCTTCGGTGGTGACGATCGCGTCGTCGTCCAAGAGGCACTACCGGCGCTCGTCGTTCGACACCAACGCGAGCACGCGGGCCATCGCGCCCGAGTCGCTGCTGTCGCGCACCGAGTCGGTGGACTCGGCCTCGTTCCTCACACCTGCCAAGAGCGTCTCCAGCGGGCCTAAGGCCGACTCGGAGGATGAGTAGCGCTATATATATCGCTATATATATATATATATATATATACATATATACATATATATTGGTTATGTCACTCACATTGCATATACTTTTTACTGAGCTGAGATGTTGGCCCATGTTCTGCGACTTGTATTGTACATATAGTATGGGTAATAGTAGTGTATGCAATGCGGACTCTATTCAATCAAGGCGTGCATTTCAGTCTTTTCAATCTCGAATAGCAGGTACTCTGGAAGCGTGCTCGGGTCCAACTGCTGCGCAGTTGGAGGCGTGGACCCTGGCGATGAGCATGACAGCAGTCAGTGCAATACAGCAGTGGTTACTGCTTCAGCTAACTGGGCTTGACAGTATCCTGGGTATATATATACTTAATAGTCGAATTTATCAAGACATGCACAATTCACGTTTTTCAGAGCTACATGGTTTCTCATTGTCAGCAGCTGGTATTGGCCGTTTCGTTTACTCATATTGTGCCTCATATGCCACATCGTTGTCATGCATGCAGGCCTAATGCGCACTTTAAATTGTGCTCTTAACTCTGGACATGCTCACGCTTATAGTCGTCAAACATGGGCATATCCAGTTCATACACAGTTTCAACTGGTTGATGACCACTGTGTCATGATGTCTATGGAAGTGAACTCGACGGACTCGACGCTATGCTGCCTTATGCTGTGTATTGATGCGCACCTGCCTGGCAGATGCATGATCGACGACCTACAGCTGTCAACCATACGTCGCGCAGGTCGTGCTGCACAGCTCATCTGTACAGGCATGCTCCACATACACGACGGTATACATTCTCCAGATACACGATAGTATACATTCCATCTATGCTCGTACTAATTTACATAATCAAAATCTTACTTTTAGGGCGCTTAAATCTGCTGGTGATCGTAGGAATCCTTCTGATCATTTTCATAAAGTTTTGGGGACCCCGCCGACGACGCGTTGTGGGACGCGCCGACAATGCCAACCCGCGACTTGTCGTCCTCGTCGCCAGCCGCGGTGGCCTTGCCGTGGATGAGGTTGGCGCTCGACGGGGTGTGAGGCAGGCTCTCCGAGAGCGGGGTCGACGACCCCGCAAACTCGCCGCCCCCCTGGGCCTGGCCGTCGTGGCCAGCACCCGACGGCCCCGAGCCGTTGGCGGCAGCGGTGCCGTTTTGCGAGGGCGAGCCCTGCTGCTGCGACTGCTGCCCCGTGCCTGCTGGGGCCCCGCTGTACACGTCGCCGCGCTGCTGGCCGTAGTATGAGTTGATCTGCGGCAGCGACCCCGCAGAGTAGGCAGCCGATCCCTGCTTAACGTCCGGGGATCCTCCGTAGTACTGCTGGCCCGCCTGCTGGCCCGCCTGGCCCTGGTAGCCAGACGCAGGCACCGGGAGCTGCGAGCGCTGGTTGGAGGTGTTCTGATAGTACGAGCCCGAGGACGCACCGTTGGCAGCGGTGGCCGAGCTCTGGCCGGCAGCCCCGCTGGTGGTGGACGACCCGCCGGGGGTCGAGGCGCCCGAGGAGCCGCCGTTGGCGGCCGCCTGGGCAGCGGCAATGTCCTTGCGACGCTCGGCAGCAGCAGACAGCACCTGGGCGGTGCGCGCGTAGTTGGCGGGGTGGTAGAGCACCGCCTTGATGTCGGTGACAAACAGCGGGTACAGGAGATCGATGATCTTCTCCTTGTTGGCAAAATCGATGGCGCGCTCGTAGGGGATCCACACGCCCTTGAGGTGCATGGCGCCGGCCTTGACGACGTGCCTGTTCTTCTCGCCCTTGAGAATGCCGTCGCGGCGGCCTCGCGTCATGCGCGCAACGTTAAGCAGCTTAGTGCCGTTGATCATGTCATTGTCCTCCCGTCGCGCCACGCAGATGCCCCGCGCCTCCACCTGGAAGCACAGGGTGCCCTCGTCCTCCCACAGGGTGGTGGTGACTTTGGGCTTGACACCGGGCGGGGCGGTCTGGCCGGTAGGGTCCGTCACCACCATCTGCTGCTCCTGCTGCTGCTGCTGCTGGCTGTGCTGCTGGCCCTGGAGCTGCTGCTGGCCGTGGTGGCCGTGCTGGGCCGCCGTGAGCCCGTGGGGCGACGTGCCCATCCCCTGCACATACTGGGGGTACTGGTAGTAAGGCTGGGACTGGGCCAGCGACTGCTGCTGCTGCTGAAGGTGGTGAAGATGCTGCTGGTGCGGCTGCTGAGAGGAAGCTCCGCTGGGAGGCTGCTGCTGCTGCTGGAGATGGTACTGGAGCGGGTTGTACTGCTGGTGGTAGGGCTGTTGGGGCTGCTGGCCATACGCGAGCGGCAGCTCAGCACCGGCTCCGCTGCCCGGGGTGTGGAGCAGCGGCGAGCCCTCTGAGCCCGCGGTGGCGCCTCCAGTAGCGCCAGCAGACGCGCCGGTGCTGGGGGTGCCGGCTCCAGAGCCACCGCCGTAGTAGTACGACTGCTGGGGGGTTCCGAGCTGGCGCTGCTGGGGCTGTTGCTGCTGCTGAGACCACGCGCCCGCCGAGGTGGCGGGGTAGTAGTACTGCTGCGTCTGCTGGGGCTGCTGCTGCTGTTGCTGGAGCATGGCGCGCTGCGAGGATCCGTCCGAGGGGCCGTACTGCGAGGCGTACGACTGCGAGTAGGTGCCGACTGGAGGAGGATTCATGAGAACAGCGGGAATCTCCAGGCACTTAGAAACGTGTCAAAGAGAGAGAGATAATGGGCGGGAAAAAAAACTGACGCAAAAACACCCACAATGGCTGTGTGGAGCTTTTTTTTGTTTTTGGTGGTAGTGCTGCGACCCGAGTTGAAGACCACAGCAAGACGTCGAGTGCAGAGGCGAAGACAACTAGTGCACAAGAAAAAGTCGCGACAACCGAAACAGAAAAAAAAAAAACCGCTGCTGTATCGCACGAGGAGCTGAGAGGAGCAACGAGCAAAAAAAAATAGAGCTGAAACTGAAAAAAAAACTATCACAGCGTGTCAGGAAGGAAAATTCAGAAACCGCTGGTGGTTAAGGATGCTTGTCATATATAAAGATTCACCACCTAAGCGAAGCGAGGTTGGACATACCCACCGCAAAACCTAAAAAAGAAATAATGCAAAAAGTAAGTTGCGGCGGCTCGTAAAAAGCAACGAGGGCCCAGGATTCCCCCGAGCAGTCCGAGTAGCCCGAGCAGAGCGCTCAAAAAAAGCACCCGTCAATCAAATGCTTGGCAAGCAGTGCGATTGAAGCCATTCCTTCAGCTTGCTGACTGAATGGATGAGCACGGGGGCGGGGTGGTTGGCTGGAGTACAGCAGCAGCAGCACTGGCGATGCTGGGCCGACCGACATTCGACTGTAATCGTGCGGTGCCTCCACTGCGAGTGTGTTCTGCGCAGTTGCCTAACGCTACCGCAGTGGCGCAAAGGTATGCTGCAGGCAGCTCAAACGGGCAGACAGCCCAAAAGCAATTGTCGACGTGGCCACAGAAGTGCGGCCTAACGCCGAAAGGAGAAACCCTCCGAAACGCTATCATTGGCTGGTGCTCGCGGCAATTCGGAGCGGAAGGCCCTCTGGGCGCCGTGTTGGGCCGGGTTCCCAAAAAGCAACGGGGCCCAGCGGGGCAGGGGGATTTGCGTGGCCGATGGCGGCACCGTCCCCAGCGGCCACCCCGCGAGCGGTGGTGTGCCGCCGACTACATGTCGCACCGCCGAATGTACGGACGTTACTATTGTATATGTATGTCAGCATGGGCTTACTTGGAGCAGTACATGACCACCAGTATATGTAGGGTGCCATGGACGTAGGGTACAGACGGAGGGGGGGGGGGAAAAGTCCCTACAATACATCAATATTTCCGGGGCGCGCTGCTGCATGCAATGCTACAGTCGGCAGGGGGGGGGGTTGCTTTTTTGTGTCCCTCCGGCGCATGCCAGGAATGCGCGGGTACGGGTTGGGCCGCGCCACCGCGCGCCGGGCCGCACATGCTGACATAAAGGGACCGCCTCTTCAGGGCATTAGCTGGCCACCAATCTGCGACGCGCTGCACAATGCACTATAGTGTAGCTTGCACGGCATAGCATAGTACGCTAGGGGCTAGGGTGCCGTGCAAGGTGGTGGTCTGTGCTGGAAAACGGTGGTGCAGCGAACGTGCAATGCTGTAAAGCACTGCTTTAGCAGCCGTCTCGCAGCATATGACAATATCATACAGTCGCGAGAGGGAGCGGCGCGTGAGAGAACGAGCCAGTACTTAAGGCAGTTGGATATTATATTTAAAGAAATAACTATACAAACCGTGGGCAGTACTACTGTTAAAGTTACAAACAAAGTAACATCCGGAGAGAGAAAGGAAAAAAAAAAAAAAAGACGGCGATCTCAAAACGGCGGTGTGCTTGCGAATCAACGCAGTTCCAGCTGTCTCATTGTCTTCCCCTGCTTCTAAACGCTCCATTTCGAGTCTGGCCACAATCCAAAGCACATTGCTTTGTCAGCGGCGACAAATGCGCCGTGTCCTCTCCCCCCCCCTCCTCTCGCCCATCCCGTGCCACTTTTAGCAATGGTTCTGCTTTTGGACCGATTGTTTGTGCTTTTTCTTGTGGTGCCGACTGCTATTGGGTGCGTTGTTTTTGTGTGCTGGCACACGCGATATCGATTATCTTACTTGGTCCACTCGATCTGCAGCTTCTACATGGACAGATCTCATGCACTGCTCAACAGCCACCCCCTCGTCCCCTCACTATGCTTCCAGCAAGGCACCCAACTCTAATTGCCACACGCGCTGCAAAATATCAGCCATCCATGCGGGTCTAGAGTCGTGGTGAGGGGTGTCGTGGTGAGACCACTACTGGTGGACCTCCCCGCGCCAAAGTTGCCAGAACCGGTCCCGGGGAGAATCTTCTGGACCCATCTCCCTTCTTCCGCCCCCCCCCTCTCCACTCAGCCTCAGTTGGCATGGCAAAAAGGCAAAAATGTCTCCTATTTGGCTGACGCCTACCTGTTCCAGCCAATGCAGTATGCATGAGCGTCGCAGGCGCGTTGCATGGCGTATACACCGCAGAGGTGTATGTGTATGCATTCCCATTTTAGCAACCGTTGAATTTAGTCCGCCGACTGCCCGCCCAACATGCCTCCCCAACAGGCCTGTCGCATGCACCGCCAGCGCCATATTTGCTACATTGAGTTACCCCCCCGTCGTGCAACCTGCCCGCCAGCCCCGCCGTGCAGCTGCTGCTCCCCTGAAATGTACTTCCTATAGTGGACCACCAGAGACCTGCTGGCAGTAGCACCCATCTCCTGCACCGCGGTGCATGCGACTAGTCCGTCTCGATGAACTAGCTGCTGACGGCTGCCAGATAGCATTGCCGAGATCTTCAGATGTCACTTGCTGCGCTCCACACTGCATCGTGAGGCGCCATCCACATTGTACATGCGTTGCTGGCTGCTGGATGCTGGCTGCCGCTGAGAATTTTACCCAATTCCGACTGAGTTTTACATAACTGGTTTACTACACCGCTGCTCGCGTCGTTCGCCCGCTGCCTCTCCAAAGCCACAGCGCCTCGGTGGCGTACGCCCGCACCGCCACCGACCGCGTCCTCGACTCGTCGGCTGCCTCCACCAGCGACTCGTAGATCTTCCACCGGTCGACGGCTCCATACAGCCCGCTGCTGATCTCGCTGCCAAACTGCAGCCTCTCCATGCGGTACAGCACGCGTCCCAGCGTGCGGATGGCAATGCACCGCTGCGAGTGGTTGGAGCTGCGTGCCAGATGGCCCAGCTCGGCGATGGTGTAGCCAGCTGCGCTGGGCGCGTCGCCGTGGTGATGGAGGCCCTTGTCGACCGCGATCTGCCTGCTCTGGCGCGGGGTGATGAGCATTCCGTTGAAGTCGAACCGCAGTTCTGAGGGCGCTACCGACGCCTGCAATACCGAGTACTCTTGGCTCTCTTGTTCGCTGATGGGCTTCATCCACGCGAGCTTGGCCTCTTCCACCTCTAGATCTGGATAGTACTTTTGATGCAACTCTTCGAGAAAATCCTCCTCGCTGGTTGCCTGGAACGTGCTGTGTTTGGGGAAATGTGTCGTGCCAGTAGAAGGCAATTCTGCAGCTGGCCCATCTGTCTGTTCTGATACATCTTCTGCCTGTTCGGCTCGACTTGGCTCTTTAGATGGACCTGGCTGTTTTTCTGACTGATCCGTCTTTTCTGACTGATCCGTCTTTTCTGACTGATCCGTCTTTTCTGACTGATCCGTCGTTTCTGACTGATCCGTCTTTTCTGACTGATCCGTCTTTTCTGACTGATCCGTCGTTTCTGACTGATCCGTCGTTTCTGACTGATCCGTCGTTTCTGACTGATCCGTCTTTGCTGACCGATCTGTGCCTTTTGTTGGATCTCTCAATCCTGATGGATCTATGTATTCGGATGCGCCCGTCTGTTCTGAACCTGTTTTGTCCGCTTGGTCGGGCAGAGCTTCATGTTGTT
This sequence comes from Sugiyamaella marilandica, assembly GCA_030563205.1. Taxonomy (NCBI): domain Eukaryota; kingdom Fungi; phylum Ascomycota; class Dipodascomycetes; order Dipodascales; family Trichomonascaceae; genus Sugiyamaella; species Sugiyamaella marilandica. The sequence goes on from JAKUBH010000042.1 coordinate 7,587, forward strand.
TAGCATCTGCGTGTGCTGATGGTTCGACAGCTTCAGCTCTCCGCAACAACATCTGCAAAACAGATGGATCCATTGCTCGCATAAGCTCTTCGCGCTCCCGCTCAATCTCGTCTGCATTCATCCGACTCAGCTTTTCGATATTTTCCAAATGGATCTTTTCTCGGTCCGTCATGTTCCCGTCTTTATTCAGCAGAGACTGCACTTTGCTCCCTTCTGGAGCTGGCGCATGCTGTAGCGGCACACTGCTCTTTGATTTCCATTGTCTGAATTTGCTGGACGATCTTCCCGTCATAAGCCCACTCGGCGCATTCGGTGCACTCGGAGGCTGTGCTGTTCCATCGTTCTCTCTCTCTACAATATCGCCAATACCCTCCATGAGTCCATGAGAAGACTGAAAATGCAGCATGCATCATTTATTCCATCTTCCCCATACCCTATTTCTAGCCGTCGCTCCTCTGCCATTTTAGACTTTTTTTAAAGTAACTCATGTTGTTATTTCAACACTTATTTCAATGTTTCGAATTGCTGGGGGGAATCTGTCACAGCAAAATTGTAATTTTTTTATTTTCAGTAACTGCTCGATGAGCGTGAGTTACTAACAGAAAATGGGCTGCAGCATGACCCATCTATATGATGTCTCGATTACAACTGCTGTACAGTTGAGACACGGCTACTTGAAGAATAAGCTCGATGGCAAGTATTATATGATTTACCTGCACCTTGGCCGCCTGCTGCTATTTTTATGCGAGTCTACCATTAAAGTATGCTCTTTGGAATTGTCTATGGAATTCCATTGCGCAGTAGAAAGTGTATCTTGTTTGAAAATAATTGATCAGCACATGAAATTCTAGATGCTTGGCTGTGTAGCACACACTATTGAGTTTTGACATCTGGAAATGTATTTGACTCTGGTAGTCAGCAGACAGACGCAAAACTGATGAGTACATAAAAGGCCGGAGAGTTACTCTGCTAGAGTAATGATATTCTGTGTGTTTCACAGCCTAACAGATGGAGGCAGCAGAGTCTTGTTCGCACAACAAATTCAATTCTGAAACCGATAGCCCAGCACACAGCAAGTACACACAGCTTGCTCAACACTTTAAACACTAGCCAAACGCCTCGCAACGCCTCGTAGCACCGAAACAGATTGATCTGTTTCATAATCGTATCATCGGTTAAAGAGATCTTACATGGCCGTGTGTTTCAGCGTTTTATCTCCTTATATAATTGTGACCTCAGTACCTTAGCAGGTACCTCTGCTACACATAATATCATCCTGCACGTCCGTCCGTTGCTACTAGCGCAAAAAGAAACACTAAAGCGTCTCGTGATAGACCATTTATGAAAGGAGTAATTTACAGAGACCACGAGAAAAGCGCACCGTTGAGCTTAAGTAAGCTTCGAAAACATTTTCACGATTGTTAATTCTGTCTTAATCTTAGTATTAATACGAAACAAGTGCCAGATGCCCCAAAGATACACCAGTTTTCCAGAGGTTATTCTCTGTGAGATTTGGCAATATTTTCTACGATAGAGGGCAGTCAATGCCATGAGAATAAATATGGCTCCCTGTTCCATCATGCAAACATCTCTGCTCTATAAGCACTTCCCCTGCATATTCTCGACAAACGCAGAATGGCATGCATATACGTGTACAGGACAATTACTGTGAGACTTGGCGGCCCAGTTTAGATTCTAAATTTTTTGCTTTCTTAACCGAACTGGCCCTTGATAAGCGAATCGGAGAACCTTCGTTTGGATTTCTGCAGCTTTCATTGAAAAAGTGACTTGAGGAGAGAGAGAGGGACGAACATAGTTGCTTTATCTGAAACAGGGAATGTGCTCAGCGAGTTCCTGCCAAATGCCTTTGAAACAGATCAGTACGACAAGTAAGTAGGTGGTACATCTTTAGAATCTCTCTTTCCAAGCTTCACCACTAACAAACGGCTTCTGATAGCATTTTGAAGCACATATCATTCTATTAGCTACAAAGAGGTCTGATCACAACTCTGAGGGCATCGGAGTTCAATTCAAATCAATACCATGATTAATGACCATCAGCCAGTCATGAATCAACAGGTCCCGGACTGTATACGAATATTTCAGATCTGGCAGGCATAGCCATTGCGAGACGTCTTGTTAAAGATGCGCCCGCCAGACAGCAATAACTCCCTGTCTACGTTTTCATGAAGTATACACCTTGACAGACAAGAGACGAACAGTACAAGAGCTGATCGTACGATAAACCCACTGAATTTGGCTTTCTAAGATAGGAAATGGCTAGTGTAAGCTTCATCAATTTTCCGAATGACAATCTTGAAACACACGTCGCCGCAGTAAAATGAGTAGCAACGCGAGATATCAGCTAAGATTATATTCCACTACCAGCTTGTCCTATGTTATTTCGACTGTAGCGACGCTGTGTTAATCCATTGGTTATTATCTTACGTTTTTTGTCCTGTGATGTTCTTCTTGTTATATACTACTCATCGCTGCTTTTACTGTCCGGCTGCAGCAGGTAGGACGCAGAAACAACATATGCCGAACACGACGTTAAATCTCCCGCATCAGCGGCAAACTGAATCGACCGTATCACTAACAAGTTTCCCTGACACGATGATTTTTCTTAGGTTGTCATACGCTGTCGGATAACCTGCCTCCGTATACAAATAGACAGGTCTGGGAGAAAGAGGCTCAGTCAGCCGGACTAGAGCAAGAACAGGAAGCGTCCCGAACGGTTGCGACTAGGAATACACATCAAATAAATACCGACTACCAAAAGCTCCCACCCCGTGCAATGCAAATGCTCCACTGGAAATATCAGAGCTGTTTTCTGCTACTCAAGAGTTCAGCTCGTCTAATCGCTTGGTAAAAAATCCAATTGCTTCTGCTATGTCTCCCTCGGCGATCTCTCCTCGCATGACTCGTATCCTTCCACATATGTAGTGGCAGTGTGCATATTTATCTCACTCCCAATACGTGCGTTTTCGCCGCGTCCGCACAAAAACGCACTCCGTACTTAGTCCTAACCTTGGTGATTCTAACTTCTAAATATACTGCCAGGCCATTTTTTTTTCTCGTGGTTTCAGCTGTTCAACTATACGACACCAGCAGTGCTGACGCCTTCGTTTAGAGCACCAGTTTTACAGCACACTCCTTTGACTGCTTCTATTTGACAGCATCTCCCCTTATTTTGCATTTGCTCTCCTTTGTTGGCCGTGCTTCTCGCATGTCGAGCTGAACGTGAGTATATCATTATTTGCTGCCAGCACTGAACGCTCCAAGTTTGCCAGACTTCCAGGGGTCTTATTGCAAGAGCACCTATACCAGTGCAACGGCCAGTGGCTTTCTAGTCGGATAGTGGATTTGGTCGTATGGGACTGTAGCAACCAGCAGATTGCTAGGGGCACGCTGATGGCCCGTGTTGATGGCCCGAACCGTGCTATCTACTGAGTAGTCCTACGCTATTTCGCGCTTTAAAATATGCTATGCCATTAGCCATGCATCGTGGTGGTATTGGATCAGTACTGGGCACCAAATGCTTGCAAAATGCTAACATAGAATGGACGGTTTTCCATCACGGCCTCAGAGAGGCCAGGGCCAATCTGACCCTCCAGTACCCTTAACCGAGATGGAAGAGCATAATAAGATTAATAGTAGCCAAAATGGGAACTTGGACCATAGTGCTTCTTCTGAGACACAGGCTGTATCTTGGAGACCTATGTACTCCCCTCGCCGGGACTCTGCCAGTGCCATTGTAGACGAGCAAGTCCCCAGACGGCAGCGAGGATACAGCCTGCGAACTCAGCTGTTCAACAGATCAATCGCTCAAGCGACCAGTCCGGTGATGGAGTCGCCTGGGCCTCATCATAGCCTGCCTATCGAGATGTCAGATGCTATCAATTCAGTGCAGGTGATGCCCTACACGGACAGCGATGACACTGTCTACAAAAAGCGGACCCATAGTCTGTCGGCAGCAGAGGATCTTTTGCCTAATTACACTTCATGGGCCCAACGCAAACGGCGGTCTGCAGCATCTGCCATGTGGAATGCTGTTCCTTCGTCAGCACGGGTCCAGAGAGTAGCTACTGCGTGGATTAACGCCTCAAAGGACTTTATATTACGCAAGAAGCGACCTATAGCCTCTACAGGTGGTCGCAAGCTGCCGTTACGAGTCATCCCTCCAGATGCTCCGTTTCTGGTTGACGATAGGACAAACAAACCACATATCGACAACAACATCACATCTTCGATTTACACCCCCTACAACTTTCTGCCACGGCAGCTCATCTACCAGTTTTCGAAACTCGCCAACTTGTACTTTTTGTGCGTCTCGATCATGCAAATGATCCCCTCGTGGTCGACCACCGGATCCTACACGACGATTATTCCGCTCATGATTTTCATGTCTATCTCAATGGCGCGCGAGGGATTCGATGACTGGCGACGCCACCGCCAGGATATGACGGAGAACAACAGGCCCACTCGCGTTGCCAGATTCAATATCAACTATCGAGATGGGGACGACGACGATGAGCGCATCCGGTACCATGAAATTGCCTGGAAAGACGTGCGAGTGGGCGATATCGTTCGTTTAGAGCAGAATGATTGGGTGCCTGCTGACATCATGCTTCTTCACAGCAGCGGGTTTGCAGGGCAGTCTTATATTGAGACGATGGCACTAGATGGTGAAACAAATCTTAAGATCAAAGAAGCGTTGCCGAAACTCCAAGAGATATGCAGCGACCCAAAGCGTCTAGTTACATTGAACGCCAATGTCAAGACTGAGGATCCAAACCTAGACCTCTACAACTTCGATGCTGTAATTAGTCTCGAGGGCCAGGATTACCCTATTTCCTCGGAGCATATTGTATATCGTGGAAGCATCCTTCGTAATACCCCCTCAGTCCTGGGGTTGGTGGTATTCACTGGCGAGGAGACAAAAATTAGAATGAATGCCATCCAAAATCCGAGGTCAAAGGCTCCTCGTCTTCAGTCTCGGGTCAACAAGATTGTGATATTTATGGTGGTTTTTGTACTTTCTCTCTCTGTTTTCTGCACTGTTGCTTGCAAGCTGTATTATAACATCACAGGGTATCGCATGTGGTATCTCACGGGTCTGGAGGTGGGTGTCGTGCCAAACTTGATGGGCTTCATTATCATGTTTAACACGCTCATCCCCTTGTCCCTGTATGTATCCATGGAGATCATCAAAGTATGTCAAATGTTGATGCTTCAGTTGGATGTGGACATGTATCACGAACCGTCCAATACCCCTTGCGAAGCTCGCACTGCTTCTATTAACGAGGAACTAGGCCAAGTGAGCTACATATTTTCCGACAAGACTGGAACGCTCACTGATAACGTTATGCTTTTCAGAAAGATGTCTGTTGGCGGCGTTCCTTGGTTGCATGAGCTGGATTTTCAACTAGGAGCTGCCGCCGCGGCAGATTCCATTGATGAAGAAGACGAAAGGGATAATGAGTCGACCACTCCAACTAAGAGGCATCTCTTCCATCGTCTTAACAAACAAGATCTTCGTAAGAGAAGGATGGAACCCATTCCGTTTGTGGTAGGCCCTAGCTCGCCTACGTCGGTTCGAAAGCCGTCAGTTCGCAAGTCCGAGAGCATGTCTGTTATGCAGGCAGGGCCCAGTACTGCTCGTACTTCGACGAATGACCCTAGAACTAGTGCTGATGCTATATTGCGACAGGTTGCCGCTTTGCCTCGTAAAAGTGTCGGTGGTCCTCGTCCCAGTATGACTAGTCTTGCTAGAACCAATAGCATTGGAACATGGAAGTCCACTGCTAATCCTACCAAAGTACAGGATATCAGGTCAACGCTTGAGCTTCTTGAATATTTACTGTTGCATCCTTCTTCAGTCTATGCCATGAAGGTGAAATTCTTCTTATTGAATGTCGCATTGTGTCATTCCTGTCTGCCGGACATAGACCAACATGAGAATGCAAATGGCACGATCGAAATTGACAACCTTGATTATCAGGCAGCTTCTCCGGATGAGCTGGCACTTATTTCTGCTGCAAGAGACCTGGGTTATTTGATGATAGATCGTCAACATAATTCGATAACGCTGAGGACATACCCAAATGGGTTTGATGGGGGTCCTGTAGATGAAGTGTATGAAGTATTGGAGACCATTGAATTTTCGAGCGCCCGCAAAAGGATGTCCAACATCGTGCGGTTTCCTGACGGAAGAATCTGCGTCATGTGCAAAGGTGCGGACAATGTCATAATTGATCGCCTGAAGCTGTCGGGATTGGCATCTCAGAAAGCTGAAGAGATACAGCACCAGGCGGCTTTGAGAAAAGCTGCTGAAGCTGAGATTGTTATGGTGAGAAACAGCATGTCGAGTTTACACAATGGCAGAATCAGCTTGGGTCGTACTAGTATTAATATTGATCGCAGAGATGCATTGGCTTCTCTTGACAATCATCTAAGCCGTGCTCATCACGATGGTGATATTGAACAGATAGCAGAATCCTCAAGGCGATCCATAAGCTTGGCAAACCAAAGAAGGTATGGCGAGCAGGCCGCTGCATCTACAGGACGGCCAAGTAGAGATTACAAGATGTCGTACGACAGTAGTGGGCCGGCAAGATCAAAGGAAGGACATAGGACTCATGTTGAAGAGCGTGAGTTGTTCAGCGGGCCCAACACTGAGCCCTACGACATCAAACTGCCTATTGACGATCACCTCATACTCAATGATGCTTATGTCATGGAGAAGACCTTGGAGCACATAGAAGAATTTTCTACAGAAGGTCTCCGTACATTAATGTACAGTTACAGATGGCTCAGTAGCGACGAGTATGAGAACTGGAAGAAGCTCTATCAGGATGCACGGACTAGTCTTGTTGACCGCCAGGAGAAGGTTGAAAAGATCGGAGAAATGATAGAGTACGACCTTGAGCTCTGTGGTGCAACTGCTATTGAGGATAAACTTCAAGAGGGTGTCCCAGATGCTATCGACAAATTCAGACGAGCAAACATCAAACTGTGGATGTTGACAGGTGATAAGAGAGAGACGGCGATAAACATCGGTTATTCGTGCCGGTTAATCAAAGATTATTCGACTGTCGTTATTCTTCGCGCAGATGAAGGCGACGTTGCTGGCAAGATGGCTGCTGCGATGATTGAAGTGGATGCAAACAGAGTTGCTCATTGTGTCGTCGTAGTGGATGGAGCAACGCTGTCTTTGATCCAAGAAGATATGACACTGATGTCTCTATTCATTGATTTGGGCGTTAAGGCAGACTCGGTCATTTGTTGTAGGGCTTCACCATCTCAGAAAGCTGCTATGGTCAAGGCGGTTCGAAAGAAAATCAAGTCTGCGATTACTCTTGCTATTGGAGACGGGGCGAATGATATTGCAATGATCCAGAGCGCCGATGTTGGCATAGGAATAACTGGTAAAGAAGGGCTTCAGGCTGCACGGTCCTCTGATTACTCGATAGCGCAATTCAGGTATCTTCTCAAACTTCTATTAGTTCATGGAAGATGGAACTACGTGCGCATCTGCAAATACATTTTAGGCACCTTCTACAAAGAGTTCATGTTTTACTTGACTCAAGCCATTTTCCAGAGGAATACGATGTTCACAGGAACCTCTTTATATGAGAATTGGTCGCTGTCGATGTTCAATACTTTGTTCACCAGTTTGCCGGTTCTTTGCATTGGGATATTTGAGAAAGACTTGAGTCCCGCCACCCTAATTGCGGTCCCAGAGCTATATGCAAAGGGCCAGCAGAACCAGGGTTTTGGATTACTATTATTCTTGGGATGGATGGTGACTGGTGCCTCGCAGAGTGTATTGGTGTCATTTATGGATTATTATATCTATGGCCAGAATGCTCTCCGTGATAACACGTTATATCCTCTAGGTGTTGTGTCATTCACTGCCATCATCATGATGATCACGACCAAGCTCCAGATTTTGGAAATGCACTATGTGACGTATATCAACTGGTTAGTGGTTCTCATATCGTGTGGTGGCTGGATGTGTTGGAATATGTTTTTGTCATATATATATACGAAAAAGCCATCCAAGATTTATTTCGTTGCAGATGGTATTTTTGATCATTTTGGCAGAGATTTATCGTTTTGGGCTACAATTCCAGCCATATTTGGCACAAGTTTGTTGTTCGAACTTATAATCAGGGTCGTTCGTGAGAAGCTATTACCTAGTGATACTGATGTCTTTCAACAGCTCGAAAAAGACAAAGCTGTTCGTCGCCGTCTTGAAGAGGAAGCGTTTGAGGAGCTCCATGCTAGCATGGGGCACCGTTTTGATGACGATGTGGAGGCTAGAGTCCAACAGGGGACATTGCAGTGGTCATTAGGAGCTGTCCAATCCCAGTCAAGCACTCTGACGCCAACTCGTTCGGTGTCGATATTGGAGGCTCCGTCTACTAGGAAGAAACTAATGAGGAAACTTCCATTCGGTCACAGGAAGACCAGTGGTGAATATGAACGGGAAATCCAAGAGATTTTGCAACGTCGAGAGCAAGAAATTGGATGGGAATATTAAAATTCCATTGATTCTCCATTATTATGGGTGTTTTTGTCTGTTATTTATTATTGTATACATTAGTATATCTATGCTGCATAAATCAATCATCGTTATTCGTTACATCTTAGTACTAAGCCAAGTCATCTTCGTAGTCGCTATCTGAAGGTCGCGCAAACGATTCATATTCTTCAGCTAAAGTTGTGCGGATACCGTTCGCCAACTGGCGGTCAATTACCGATTTATAGCTGACTGATTCCCTTACAGTAATCACCGGATAGTTGTAATCTCCGTATTTTAGACGCTTTGCTTGAGCATAAATAGCTTCATCACTCTGAAGATCCTGATCAGGCATGTCCAATGGCAGTTCAGCATCGTCAGAAAACGAAAGATTAATGATCGAAGATGAAGACTCGACGTCAGTCTCTTGTTGAGCTCCATATGATACATGTCCAGTGGATGATAAAAGACTCTGTGCATCTTCAGCAGATGCATAATGCTTCAGAGAAGATTTTGGCAGCCAATACTTTGATCTCCCTCCATTTTTGTAGCGAAGGCCGGCCATTATCCTAGCTCGACGAGATGTCGATTCTGGATGATCAAGTACAGCCTCCACTGAATCAAACTGGCGGTATTCGTAAGAACTTCCCAATATTGTAGACCTAAAATCCATTACCAAATCAACTATTCCGAATGTGTCGCGGATTGCATAATACACTGGCATTCTTGCAAAGCCGATAAGTGACGACGTGGCATAGTCCTTATAACTGAACGCCAACCAATGTCCAATGGCAAATGGGAGCATCTCGATACACATCAGGCTATTTTGAATGGCATGCGCGACGTTACTGCGATCATTGTTCCGGATGAGCCCTAACCAAACGAGGACAGATAGAATGAATCCTTGCCAATATGAGAAGAATATCACGGCCTTGATACATAGGAACTTTGGCATTGGTCTATATGGCTTCAAGTCCTGCAACAGCAGATACCAAAATAAAGCCAAAGCATAGAGAGAAATAGTTATACTCACATTATAGATAATGGCCAGCCAAGTGTAGCCAGACTCGTAGGAAATAGTGTTGGGTTTGTACCTTCCAAGCATGTCCAGTGTGAATGTCGCCAACGATAAAATGGGCTTGATCCATGTATACTGGAGGATGCTTCGTTTAATCAACAGAAAAGTATGAGGGTCACTTATATCAACCTTAGCATGAGGCCATATGTAGTCCAAGGGAGCAAGAAGCGGTTTTGGAGCTCTTCCAGCAGTTGATATAATGATATCTCGTTCGCCACCAAGGATATTCGTTAACAGTGTGAAGAAGGTATATATGACGAATGCCTCATAGACCTCTCTGATCGGGTCCAAAAAGCTGCTGGCAGTCGACCAGCGAAGGCCCATCCAACTGGATAATGCGAAGAGTGGTAGCAACAATTGAATGCGAACTATCAGTCTTTGATCCATAGGCTTGCGATAGTTCTTGAAATGTAGAAATATCGAAGCGGAAGAAATAAATATGGCAGAAAATGTGCACAACGTTGTCAATATCCTGATGCTTTTAGGAAGCACCGTCTCGAGAGCTGGTTCGACCATCTGACATTGAGGTATTAGTTTAAGTAAGTGAGGCTCGGCTACACGCCTCCCATATACAGCGCAGCGCAAAATCCAATTATGACAGATCACGTCAAATGACTGTCGCTGAGTGAAATATTCTGGCAGCAGAAATATGAGAAATACCCAAAACAAAAAACTCAGTACACCCCCAAAGGGATATTCACTTCGCTATCTCATAAGATAATAATTTTCAACTATCGATACGTATGTTGTATATAAATGAATGAAAAAAGTAGCACGAAGCTCCTTTGAACAAGATAGTTGAGCTATAAACAATGTGGGAAGTCATGAATGGCATCGTAGCTCTAGAACTCACCGATACATCTCTCGTATTCATGCGGGGACTAGCCTGTGGAGCAGCCTGTGGAGTAGCCTCACAATTTTGGTATCCCCACATTTATCCCAAAACAGTCTGACAGCTCAATGTGCGTGCATCATCGCCGAAACCAGTATAGAACGCCGGCAATGCGCGCGTCTCGACAGATGATCACGCATCGCAAGGGAACTTACTATTATATCGGATATTCGAGCTACCGCAGTTGCTTGAAATGAGTTGTCAAAAGTATCATGCTAGTCATTTAGCGGGCAATTATACCTCTGTCATACAACGACGATACCGTAGTGCGAATCGCCCATCCCGAGGAGTAGTACACTTCTCTTCACATAACCCCACATTACACTTAACACTGTACATCGGCATTTGCTGAATTTCAAAACGCTCATGACTTTCGGAGTATTGAAATGTAACTCCGAACGGTCGAGTTTGTTTTAGATAGAAGAATCTACTTTTATATGGCTTTTGAACACATTTGACAGGTTAGGGTCTATACAGATCAAAAGTTTTGCAGATAGAGTTGAACCGACTACCAAAACATCGGCTGCATTGATCTAATCTGGACGCCAGTATCCAGCCGAGAGGACGTTTCCTGTTTCTCAATTAGAGAAAGCTATTACGGTTTTGAGTTGGCGCAGAAGTTATCGACAATGCCCTATGTCGATGTATTTTCTGCTACTCTGAGTGCTGATCCGGCAGTACGTGCTCTAGCAGAGCAACAACTTCGGGAAGCAACCACGGACCCTTCGTTTGCACGCGTATGCCTGGATATTATCGCGTATCCAGATCTAGGCGTAGCTATGAGTTCGGCGCTCTATCTCAAGAACTACATCTTTCAAGCTTGGGACTCGCAATTTCCTGACAGCCAACGGGATGATTTCAAAGACATGCTGTTAAGAACGATAGCCAACACAAGACATTACACGCTAATTCCCCACCTCACAGCTATTGTGCGGTTTATCATCGCATCGGGCATGTTTCCGCATTCGTGGCCGCAACTTATGTCGTCTGTCTCACAACTGTTTGACCTTAAGACGACTACGCCATCTCAGATGTACGCCGGTGTCATTTGTTTGAACGAAGTCCTTAGATACTTCAGGTGGTATAGCCAATCCCTCGAAAGGCGTCAAAATATCGATGAGCTGGTTGACAGGTTTTTTCCTACACTTATGACTGTTGCTACTTCTATTGTTCCTGGAAGCGCCACACGGCCTCTCAATTGGGTTGAGAATTCCACAATATCCGAGGAGTTAACTGTCGAATTACTCTGGAAAATACTGAAATCTTATAAACTCGCTACATCAGTGGAGTTATCGCCAATTCTTCAATCTCAAACGTCTATGGAGAATTGGGTTCAGTTGTGTTTGCTTGTTGTGCAGTATTCGTTCCAGTTGACAGATATATCCTCGATAGCACTGCTCCCACGAGTTGCCAATGGCTGGATGAAATGCCGCAAGTGGGGTCTGGAAATTATAAACAGACTAATGATTCGGTATTCTGTAGTACCAATGATGGCTCAAGATTCATCGTCAACAATAGTGATGTCCGCACACGGCGACTATCGAGATTTTTCTCGTCTATTTATTGGCATATGCGGTCCTTCTATATGCAAAGGGTATATTCATTTGATGATTAATTACAAGGCTTCACTCGACAATAACTCTATCAAAGCCCTCACAGCATTTCTCGACAACTGCATTCAAGTGAATCCACTCTGGACCATAATATCGTCAGGTTTGGATCAAATTTTATCTGATGTGATATTTGCCAATTTACGTTTATCTGATGATGATATTGAAATGTTCGAATATGAACCCGAACAGTTTATTTTTTATCATATTGGCCTTCACGAAGGTGAGGAGGATCCATCATCAATATCATGTCAAGCTTCTATAAGGGCATTTATCAAATCTCTTCTAATTTTACGTCAAGATGAAGTTTTCCCGCGTTTGATTGCTTTTATCGATGGAGTTATGCAGAAACATTTGCAAAACCCGTTAGATATCGAAATATCAAAAGATAAAGACGGTTCTTTGCAAATGATGTGCTGCATATCTGATATCCCCAATGTTTCTTCAAGCACTGTCATCAGCAGCCAGATGGGTGACTTTATAAGGGCCTTTGTTTTGCCTGATTTTGAATCTCAGCATCAGTTTTTAAGAGCTCGAGCTTGTCAGTTGGTTCAGAGTTATGCCATGACTGGAATGGATGATGAAACATTGCTTAATGTATATCACCAAGTACTGAAATGCCTGGATTCTCATCATTTGGTGGTGGCCTTAAATGGCGCACTAGCCTTGAAAGAGTTGTGCAACTATGACTTAGTAAAGCAAAATCAGGCTGCCAATATCCAGTATACAATTCAGTGCATTCTAAAACTGTACGAAAAGAGTATTGTTTCTGAATTACTTTCGGATTTTATGGAAAACCTTGTAAATACCTTTTCGGACGAGCTCGTTCCCTTTGCATCACAGTTATGCGAGAATCTCACCGGACAGTTTCTGCGCCTTTTACAGGAGTTAGTTGACGCCCAGCAACAACAATCATCCGGCGATGTAGATTATACATTTCTGGATGAAAAGTCTGACAGTGCTCAGCGTATTTTAACGACATTGAGTACTCTGCTTTATGCGTTACAATCACATCAAATAGAGGTGTCAAAAATCGAGCCTATAGTTCTTCGCATGGGCCAACCTGTTTTTCGCAGTGGAGAAGTGGATCTTTATCCCGAATTTCTTGAACTTGTTGACATCATGATACTTAACGGTAAGCATGTGTCAACAGTGATGTGGAATACATTTGATATTCTCCTCAACGAGATAGAGACCCAATTGGATGTTTGTTTGGAAGAAGCAATTCCATGCTTTGGAAATTTTGTCTTATACGGTGGTCAACAGATGACGCAGTCACAGGTTGATAAGATGATTCGTATTGTGAGTCATTGCTTCTTACTTTCGGACATCCCACCCACTGTCCAGACGAATGCATTTTCGTTGGCACAGCTGTTGCTTCTTTGCGTGCGGGAAGACTTGAAAAATGAACTTGTTCGCCGCTGCGTAGAGATCAGTTTCCGTGGAAATGATCTTCCTCATAATCTGGCTATTTATCTACTGATTACATGCTTGTCTGTGAATCCTCTGAAGACTTTTTCCTCTGTTGACGAACTTGGGGGAAGCTTAGATTCCCTATTCAAGGGATGGTTATCATCACCACTTATTGACAATACTAGTTTATTACGATTGTCGGTCATCTCAATCACAAGGCTGCTGGAGCTTGATCGACAAGAGGTACTTCCATACAAGGCTGCATTATCTCAACGAAGAGATATCATAATATCAAAATTAAAAGCAATGTCTGAACCTGCTCAAGGGCCCGAAAACGGAACCGGATTCTCGTTTGTTGACGAGTCAAACTTGTATGGAATATCAAGAGGGAGCTCCGAGATAGAGTTACTGCCGGCTCTAGAAACTTTGGCGGATAGCATGAACTACGAAGTGTTGGTAGCTGGTGACAATTCAATTACAAAATGAAATAGCCAGGCCATGTTAGGCTATGCTTCTATTTATTTCACGAAAATATGGCAGATAATAATATTTACATTAGTCTGTATGACTTGCTTTAACGACTGGAAGCTAATTTTCGAGCTTATCTTGGAGCCTGACAAGCAATTCATTTTCCCATTCAAAAGACTTCTTAGAACCATTAGCTTCTTCCTTTTCAACTGCAGTATCTGAATCAGTCGTCAAGCGAATTGACTCTGGGGTTCCCGGAACAGGAGAGCTTAGTGGCCTCTCCTTTGCTTGCGATCCCGTAGAAGGTTCTATTATGACTTTTCGTTTAACTGAAGCGTCAGTCGACAATTTAAAAACGACAGCATAAGTCCCCTCATGGTCTATTACAGAGGATTCAGAATGTCCCTCTTGTGTTCGAATCAGAAAAGATATGAATTTCACTGGAACCCTTGTACCTGTAAGCTGATACACTATATTGGAGAATTCCAAGACCGTGAAATGATTACGCAAGAATCCAGATTCCGTAGATTCCCGAGTGGCACGTAATATTGGTGGCAACGAAGATATAGCTGTCTGCATCGCATATATATCGGCAGCGGACTCTGACTGACTCGAATTCAACGTTTCTGGGCTCGGAGATTCCCCCTTACTAGATGGGAATTTCAAAAAGTCTAAATTGGCATGTTGGTTCCTAGAAATGCCGAGCAGTGACAAAACGTCATTCTCAACTTCTGGCTCATTACTTCCTTGCAAAGCATGAGTCTCCTGTTCTTTTAGCCTTCTGAGTTTTTCTTTTTCTTCGAGAGCTGCTTCCTTAGTCTTAAGAGGAATTTTTAGTGGAACTCCTTCAAGAACATAAGACGCCCCATTATGAGGATGCAATTGATTCCGCATATGCCCAGGACTAACTTTGACAATTTCTCCCCTTGTTCCAAGGTCAGGCCAGTCCTTCAGCAGCTGCACAGGGATTTTAGCCTTGGTTTTCACTCCCCGGACTCCTCCCAGCTGGATTCTACAGATCATGATGTGCAGTGGAAAAGCTAAAAGTTTCAGTGCGGCGTAAGTTTATCTAAACAGATGCTCGTTGATCAACATACTGTCTTTCCTAGAAAGCTGCGAACTCTATCAATTTATACAGAGAGTACTGTTAAAGATATGATATAAATTAGATGACTATTTAGAATTTATTCTACAACTGGGTTCTCTTCTAGAGCCGTATGGGTTATAGATGGAGAAGGTTGCCAGACTTGACCGATATTGTCATCAGAAGTACTGCCTACTATCCATTCATGGGCTGGATTCCAATCAAAGTCAGTTACTGCACTTGTATGGCCACCATGCATAAATAAAAGCTCTGGTGGACCGTCTTCAGCATCTTCTGGGGTTTGTTCTTCTCCAATTCTGCGAATGTCCCACAGAACAACACGACGGTCATTACTAGAGCTAGCTAAAACACCATCAACATGAGGACTCCATTGAACACCAGTGACTGTATCAGTATGTCCTATCAGAGAGTGTAAACGCTGTGAAAGATTTCTAACATCCCACAGAGCCACTGACCGGTCGGCGGAGACAGTCGAAAGCATGTATTGGCTAAAAGGACTAAATGCCAGTGAGTTGACTGCATCGTCATGAGCTTCGCGGAGCACATGTACCGGTGAATAGCCAGATCGAATGTCGTAGATATTCAGTCCCTTATCATCAGATACTGATCCAAGCATGTCACGCTGCTGAACACTCCAAGCCACGTCGTTGACGATATCTCCGTGATCCTTTAATACAGCAGTTGGGCTTTCCTGTGAAACATTCCAAATTGCCACGGATTTATCATCGGATCCTGTAGCTAGCCTTCCATCCACGTACGAATCCCATGCAATTCCATACCCATTTAAAGTGTGATGTTTCAATGTCGCGATACAGGCGTCGGCTGACTCCTTTTCCGTGTTATAAATGAATACGTTGCCAGACACCGAGGCTGTGGCAACAATTCTTTGATCCTGGGGTTTATATCGAGCGCGATTGACTTCTCCGGAATGTTGAAATTGCTTGATAATTTTAATTTTACCGGCAGTACTTCCATCGCCTCTACTGCCATCTTTCGGAAACTGAATGGAACCAATTTGCAGATATTCATTATCGCCGCCTGTTGTATATGTTCCCAAAAGAATGTTCTGGTTCACGGTTCCATTTCTAAGTTAATACAATGTAAATGCTCCTACACTTACGCTTCGATGGGATCAGGCAGCCATTGAAAAGTTAATGACGGCCATAGTAACGCAGTTTCTGAAACCATTCGATACATGAATGGCACATTTTTTTTCCACGTCTCATACTCGTCGCTGATTAGTGCCTCATCAGAGAGTTCTTTGTTAGATTCCGAGGTATTTGCAAATTGTCATACCTGGATTTTCCGATCCATCGCGTTCCATAGTGGAGTATTGTGTTGAATATATGATCGTTACTACCGCAGCCGCTCGCCGTTTTAGTGAGCGAGGGGGAATTTTTTTAGGCTATCACTATCTAGCTCATGGGAAAATGCCTGCTCCAGACGATTTTGAGTCACAAAGCAAGCAATTCTATCAATGGCTCCTCAATAGAGGAGTCGAGATCAGCTCAAAAGTATCTATCTATGACTATAGATCCAACGGCCAAGGAAGAGGAATCCGAGCTGAAGAAGATATCGAGAAGGACGAGGTGCTATTTAGGATTCCAAAAAGAGCAGTGATGTCTTTAGATAATGATGCGGAATTTGTTAAATTCCTAGAATCCCATGATATTAAAGATGAGTGGCTGGGGTTCATTTTGTACATGATGTATTTGCAAGACAAAGAAGAATGGGCACCGTATTTCAACGTTTTGCCACAGCAGTTCAATACGCCTATGTTCTGGTCGATCGACGAAATCAGCAAACTCGAGGGCTCTGCAGTGGTGAATAAGATAGGCAAAGAAGAGACGGAAGAAATTTATCACAATCTTAAACCGATTCTCGAAAATGATATGTTTGCAGATTGTGATACTTCCTTACAGGCCTTCCACCGAATTGGGAGCCTTATTATGTCATACAGTTTTGATATAGAGCCAAAAAATGCTGACGCGGATGATGTGAAAGCAATGGTGCCACTGGCAGATACGCTGAATGCTCATACCGAGCTGTGTAATGCTCATTTGTCTCAGGGCGGTTCTGAGGACGTGCTCGAAATGAAGTCTACGAAGCCCATACAAAAGGGAGCACAAGTGTATAATACATATGGAGAATTTCCTAATTGCGACCTAGTAAGGCGCTATGGCTATGCTGAAGTAGGTGGCACTGATTTCGATGTCGCAGAACTTTCGTTTGAAGACATCATGGATGTCGTGAAGCTACATGTTGGAGGTGATGTAGATTCACATTTGGCAAAGCTGAAACAACTCGATGAGGACAATGAGATCATTGATGAAAGTTACGATATCGAGAGTGATGGTTCCCTTGACCCCTATATGGTGGCTGTAATAGTGTATTTACAGTTGGCTGATCGATGCGAAGCTGAAGCTTTTGACATGGAATCACTTCTAAACCGCATTTTGAAAATGACGGAAAGGGGAGAGTCTACCGTGGAGAGTCTCGCAATGATAAATGGTATCCTTCAAAAGCAATTGGCTAAATATCCGGACTATGCAGTTAAGCGAGCAAAGGAGCAGTCAGAGCATATTCCTGGAGAGATCTGCATAGATCGCAAAGGAATGGCAGAAGAAATCTTAATAGGTGAAGCGCGTGTGGTTATGAGATCTCAGGCGTGGGCACCTGGTGCCTGTAGTGTCGATGTTGCAAAATTGCTGGAGAAAGTTCGCAGAACAACAGATGAGCCAGCTACAAAAAGAAGGAGAATTACCTAAAAACGAAAATACTTATTTATACGAAAATACTTATTTATACATATATGCGCTATGGATACTATACCTCAGCAGCAACAGCAGTCTCTGATTCTTGTCCTTCTGGCCCTTTAGGTCTCTTGGCTTCCTCTGATTCACCCTAAGGTTAGCTTCTTCCCCGTATAAATTTAAAAAACTTACAATAACCTTTCTCTTTCTCTTTTTGATCGGTTTTTGCGGGCGCGGTTCCCCTTCCTCAAATACTTCGTCTGGTAGCTCATAGCTGTGTTAAAATGACAAAAAAAAAATAAACTCCAGGAAGACAATCATCCTCACTTACCCCTTAACGTTCTTAATAAATATGCTGTTGATGTCTTCGTTGAACTGGACCCAGTTCCGGCAAGTTTCGAAAAACTCCTGACAAGGCCACTGTATATCGAGCTTCTTAGTCCCTCCCTCCAAATTAATACCGAGACCAATATAAAGTGTGGTTGTGTAAACAGTTGTTGCCCCCTCAGGTGGAGTGTCAGGTTTCTCACTTTCCTCTCCAGATTTTACAATAGGAGGAGGAATAATCTCGCCGTCGGCAATCTTGATGGCCTCTTCATGAGTTATGCAAATATGCTCGCGCTCAAATACCTTCGTGTACGGATGTGCGATTTCAATGGTATCAAGGATTTCCAGCTTTTGAACGAGTAAACGAAGCTTGCTTTCTACAAGCCCAGACCATTTCAGGTGGTCTTCAGCACTACCCTTTGTAGCCGCCACAATAGACAAATAGTACTTGTATTGGTTGAAAAAGGTGTGCTTTTCAAAAAAGTCCTTCCACTTCTTTTTTCCCACTATTATTTCATCTACCAATTGACCTCCTCGTCTTAACTCGTGCATAATGACCTTCTGGGTCGAACTGGTTATATTATGGGTAGCACACATTGAGGGATATGCTGGCGTAATGATTGGCATCCTATGACCACGGTCCTGAGCATATATTTTTGGATTCCACACTCGGACTTGTAATGGACCATCTTCGATCGGCTTTAGAATGACTGGTTGGGGCCAGTTCCATTTTGTGAGAATGTTAAAGAAACGACCAACAACAGTCGCCGATACAGCATTGGGATAAAGTTGGCATATCCTGGCTACCAGCATGGCCCATGCCACACCTCCCGGAAATCCAAATATGTTTGCATAAATCGCTCGCCTTTGAGCCCACAATTTGATAGCCCTTAGAGCGTGTTTGAACACAGTAGGCTGAGGGACTAGCCTCAGAATCTCATCCGTGACTCGAGTTCCGTTCAGAGACCTTAAATCCTTCTCATCGATGTTTTTAAGAAGGTTTTTATCTTCCAGTGTCAAGCTCAACGGTACTTGTGGCACGTCCAGTCTAGCGCACAACAAATCAATAGATATCCCAGAGAACTTGATTTTGATGACGGGAACAAATGCATCGGGTACAGCAGCGATCTCGTCTAATTCAGTCCTGGCACGGAGAAGGTCCGGAAACACATCAAAGAAGTTTTCTCGCGAAACGTGCTTTGGCACTACGATTAGAGTATCAATATCAGATCCTGGTCCATGAACTCCCAGCCGATAGGATCCAAACGTAAATACTTTGCCTCCTGCATCTTTGGCCATTCCTTCAGACATATTTTTGCGCAGACTGACAATGCGAACGAACTCCTGGGCAAGCTGCTGCAGAATGTCAAGCACTTGAACACGCTTTCGAGTTTCTGCCTCAGATTCAAACGAGCCCTGAGCCTTAAGTTCCTCTATCAATTGGTCATTTAACTGCCGTTCCTGTGGAGTAGCACCTGCCAATGATATTGGAGGTGTGACTCCGTACTGCTTAGCCATAATTACCTACAATATTACAATTATCTACAAACGCTGGTCTCGGAGTTGAAAACGTGCGGCAAAAAACGTTTGGCGGGCGTAGGGCTGACCAGGAGCTGATAACAGAGTCAATAAACCGCCCTATGTAAATTGTTTCTTAAATTTCAATTGTTGAAGGATGTTCAGCAGTTTATAATAGTCGACAAATAATAGTTTTTAGTGACTACAAATACGGATGGATTCTAGAGGTATGGCATGTGAATTTATCGCTTCCGAAACATGAAATCTGTCTCCTATATGATAAGTCTGAGGCTCATCGGAGAACCGCGTGCCCCATAGTATATATATCTACCTAATAGAGCGAAATGAATATGCTAATAAATATCAGAATATGTCACCTTTGGAGACGTCTTCAATGGAGTGGAGTTATACTGTTCAGGTTCAAAACTCTCACCATCCAAATACTCGAGGTCTATAACAGGATGCCTATGGCGATATAACAGGCATTGAATGACAATAACCAGATCCAGGAAGAAAATAGTTGTATTACCAACGAGATAAGGCCTCTCCTCCTTCAAAAAATGTGTGCGATCAACTTGGGAATCGATTTCCCTCGCAGTGACCAAAATGGTGACGCTGGTGCACAGCGATCCGACAAGATCAGCGACAAACAGAGCCTTTGAGATGCCCCCTGTAGACCGCGACAGAAAGTTCTTTGCTATCTGAGGAATAGGCGACCAGATATAGATAGTTTGGCATATCCAAGCAGATATGGTTCCAAATTCATGACTAGGAAACCATTGCTCCAATCCAGACGACTGCAGTGATGAGGCCGACGCGCGTCCAATGCAATTCGCAGCAACAACTGCAACAGATAAAGATGATATCGAAGAAGAGCTAGATCGGGTAGATAACACGCGTGACCCCTCTTCACCTTCGTGGTGAGGACCATATGTGTAGTAACGCGGCCCTTTGTAGAAATGGCCGTAATAGTAGTATTGCGACATTAAAATGATATCTTGACAAAGCGAGAAGGTCGCGACAAATCTTTGAAACATCATCTGTTCGGTCAAATAGCATCCCACAACATTGGTCATATCTCCGATCAACCAGCTTGCAAGAAACAAAGGACTAAAACCAGCAGCATGTTTTGTCACATAGCACAGCCATATCTGGTATACTCCCGCCGAGACCCATCCAACGACAGATATCACGCTGGTCACAACAGAAAATTCCAACATCTATGTGGCCTACCGAGTCTTATCAGTACCACGTCTAGTTTTGTCTAACCTAAGAAACAAACGAATGCTCAGATGCCATTCGCCAGGTCTATGATAACAAAGATAGCAGGTCTTCCGTTACGTCGCACTATTCCATGTATACGTGACTGGTACACCGTATGGTCAGGAGGGGAACATCTGAATAAGCTCTGTGTGGACACATATCTTAGCCACCTGATCAGCGATAGGCGGCGATGAGATGCATAGATAACGCATATGTATGTCGCAGAATTCGTATTTAATTATGTATAGAACGGAGGGTGGCAAAAATACTGCTTGATCTTTAAATTCTTTACTAATGGCTTTATAATTGGATAACTAGCAGTTGGATAGGGAGCGAAATATAGCACTGAGCGTTGTTGAGTGGGGAAATATCAGTATTGATAGACTTAGCCGCCCGTATTTTATATGCAGGCTGACACGCAGAGAAGGAAGTAAGCAGACCAGAATAGGCAAAGCTATCCATCCACACACAGACGCATTGTGTGTTGTCAAAATCATGCTTCGCAGTGAGAATATCACTTGAGTTATTGGATCTAGATTATCAATCGATATAATCACCATATGAAGAATGATTCTGGATATCTTCCGCTCCGAAATTGCTTGTCGAACTTCGAATTCAGCGTCATACTAAATAGGTACAGGAGAGACAAGAACAGCGACGGCCAATATGTATCGCTAAATGCTTCCAACTCTCTGGTACAGAGGTGAGTCAGTATTTAATTATAACCCAATATTTACGTTTGACGGGTTTCGGGTCGAATAGACCAGATCCCTATATATATAAGGTTGACGCATTATTAGGGAAGTTTAAACTGCAGAGAAAAATAAAATTACGAATTTAGTTAAAGGAGCACACAATAAATGATTGAGCTCCTGTACGCCAATACATTTGTAGCCAAGGGACAAGGAACTGAGCACGTGAAATCTCCAGGATCGGTCTCTTCATGGGGTCCATAAATTACTTGTCTTTTCAGTGTTAATGAGTCTTATTCTAGCTTCTGTTTGTCAACCAACATCAGACATCCAACTATTATACCTGGTGAGGATTAGCTACAGTCTTATGGTTAGATTTTGAATGTAGCTCAAGCACTACAGATATATATAGTCCATCTGAGTAACTACAGGTTAGTCGTTATCGAGATGGTCCAAATAGTGCAGTATGACATACTGCAGCAGATATTGTTTGAGTTATACTTTATGTCTAATATGATTTGAAACCACACGAATGATATCTGACAGTACACCTACATTTAGCGAATATAGAGCGACAATTGCAAAATTATAGCTCACTATATATAAATGGCGCTGTCGTCGCTGGCTACGAGACCATCATACCGGCGACGGCTTGACGACTTTCATCGAGCCGTCTCATAAATTCATACTCATGAACATGGTGTTTACATCAGCTTCTGAATGGAAAACTGCAAATTGTTAGATCAAAACAAAAATGAGCTACTGATTCTTTTTGATCTAAGTGCCACACAACCGCCACAAATGCCACGACGCGTGCAGCATACAAGCATACGGCTGATGTGGGCAAAGCCAGCACCAACATGGGGCGCCAGGAAGGGTTGGTGAGTTGACCTCCTGCGTATTGTTACAGACGGTATATCTCGATAGTTCCAATATAGAATGGACCAGCATTTGATTAGCACCGTTAATCGTCTCCAGGTAAGGCATGTTAGGTTTGCAGCGGTTCTGACTATATAGGATGCTCTGGCGAGTGTTGGGACCACTGGTCATAATATTGACCTTCCGCAGATAACAGTGGTGGGTTCTCAGTCCAGCGGCAAGAGTTCTGTGCTGGAAAACATTGTGGGCCGCGACTTTTTGCCACGAGGTACCGGAATCGTCACACGTCGGCCTTTGGTGTTGCAGTTGATTAATAGACGTCCGTCAGCTGGTGCGACCACTAACGGGACGCTGGGGGAAGGCGACAATAAAGACGAATGGGGCGAGTTTCTGCATATTCCTGGCAAGAAGTTTTACAATTTCAACGAGATCCGACAGGAGATTGTCCGTGAAACTGAGCTCAAGACAGGGAAGAATGCCGGGATCTCGTCGGTACCTATCAACTTGCGAATATACTCACCCCATGTGCTGACGTTGACGTTAGTAGATCTGCCAGGTCTTACCAAAGTACCGGTGGGGGACCAGCCAAAGGATATCGAGAGGCAAATAAAGGAGATGGTGTTGCAGTTCATCTCGAAGCCAAACGCTATCATACTGTCGGTAACAGCTGCCAATACCGACTTGGCCAATTCTGACGGACTCAAACTGGCGCGAGAAGTGGATCCTGAAGGCACTCGAACTGTAGGTGTGCTGACCAAAATCGATCTCATGGACCCGGGAACTGATGTTCTGGACATCCTGGCAGGCAAAATCATCCCGCTCCGGCTTGGGTACGTGCCAGTCATCAATCGGGGCCAAAAAGACATCGCCACCAACAAAAGCATCAAGTCAGCTCTGGACTTTGAGCGCGCGTTCTTTGAAAATCACGCGGCATACCGAACGAAGTCCATGTATTGCGGAACGGCTTATTTGGCCAAGCGACTCAACGGCATCCTCATGAACCACATCAAGACGACGCTGCCCGACATCAAGGCCAGGATCGATGCGTCGCTCAAGAGGTATCAGGCGGAGCTTGCCGCGCTGGGACCGGAAGACCTGGGATCACCGTCGAATGTGGTGCTGTCGACTATTACCGAGTTCTGCAACGAGTACACGTCTGTTCTGGACGGTCGCAGCAACGACGTGTCGTCGCAGGAACTGAGCGGAGGGGCGCGAATCAGCTTTGTATTCCACGAGATTTTCTCCAACGGTGTGAAGGCGCTGGATCCGTTTGATCAGATAAAAGACGCAGACATCCGCACTATTCTATTTAATTCGGCTGGTCTCACGCCGGCCCTCTTCGTGGGAACAGCGCCGTTTGAGTTTCTCGTTAAGAAGCAGATCCGCCGGTTTGAGGAGCCGTGTCTCAAGTGTGTTTCGCTCGTTTACGATGAGCTGGTAAGAATCCACAGCAACATCCTAGCAAAGCAGACGTTCACGCGGTATCCGGCTCTCAAGGGCAAAATTTCGTCAGTTTTTATTGGTTTTCTCAAGCAGGCGCAGATTCCAACCAATAAGCTAGTGACCGATGTCGTGCTTATGGAAGAGAGCTATATCAATACCGCGCATCCGGACCTGCTGAAGGGCAGCCAGGCTATGGACATTGTATCTCAGAAGATGCAGCTATCAAAACCGATCCAGCTTGATCCGAAGACCGGGAAGCCGGTAGCGTCGCCTCCCACGAATTCTGCCAGAAACTCGTTGGACGGAGTGGCAGCTAGAACGGACGAGGTTTTTGGCGGCTTCTTTGGAAACCTGTTTTCGTCTAAGAATAAGAAACGGCTTGCAGCGATGGAGGCTCCCCCAGCGGTTTTACGGGCGTCTGGACAGATGACTGAGCGGGAAATGGTCGAGACAGAGGTCATCAAGCTGCTCATCAACTCGTATTTTTCGATTGTGCAGAGAACCATTGCTGACCTGGTGCCCAAGTCCATCACGTTGAACCTCATTCAGTTTTCCAAGGAGGGTATCCAGAAGGAGCTGCTGGAGAATCTGTATCGGGCAGCTGACGTTGAAGATTTGGTGAAGGAGAACGAGTTCACCGTTCAGCGACGAAAGGAATGTCAAAAGATGGTGCAGGCACTGACAGAAGCATCGGTCATTGTGGCCAGTGTAGTGTAGAATAGAGGTAGCGCTAAAATGACTCATTTGTGAAGAATGGCTCTAGAAACGTTCATTAATGGGTCTATCTGCACATATCGAACTCTAGATTGATAAGATTTTCTCAGTTAAGGAAGCATCTACCTGGGAATTTGTCAACTTTTTAATTGTCGAATAATACTTTAATTACATAACGACGCTCTTAGTTTCATATAACATTGCTATTAAGACATTTAATATAATGGTTTTAAAAACAGTTATAACAATACTCAAAACGAGGCTCAATGGACACGCTCAACTACTAGATCTGAATTTCTCTAGTATAGCCGCCTCGACAACTTGCAAAGTCGTATTTTGGACTCCAAACGCGCTATTTTATCCTTTTGTTATACTCTTCTTTTATAACCTTGTCGTGCTTTCTGTTTTATTCGATTGTTTAATTGTTTCCCGTCTTAATTTGGGATGATCAGCCCTAGCAGCGCCCATCAGCCCACGCGCATCAAACCATCTGCTCATGCAGGAAGGCACATAATCTGCGGCAGCTTCTCCACAGCCGGCTTGCTTCTTCTTAACAGCAACTCTTTAACCACAAAAAAAAAAGACCCCTTTGAAATTCCCGTACAAGGTCCAGTGGCTTCCAATATCTAGATGCCACCGCTGCGGATGCCGTGGGCCCAGACGGTCATCATCGTTGGGCTGATAGCCGGGGCGTTGACGGGCGCAGCTATTATCCGCGACTCATATCTCCTTGCCGCCCAGGTCCCAGTTCTCATGCCCATGGAGGTTCTTATCACGTCGCCTGACGTCAACATCTCGCTGCCGGGCCGCCCTGCCGCATTTGGACCGCTTTTTCCCATCACGGAGCGCGAAGACTATCCCGACACGTATGAGGGGTTCACCGGCGAGCTGGTGCTGGTTGAAGGGTTTGCGTGCGACGCCAACAACGAGCACCAGGATTTGGACGGCAAGATTGCGCTGGTGCAGCGTGGCGGCTGCGGGTTCTATGAAAAGGTGTTAGTGCTGCAACGGTGGGGAGCAGCAGCCATGATTGTGGGCGACAATGTGTATCATAGGGGCCTCGTCACCATGTATACGCGCGGGGAACTGGATGAGGCGGAAATCCCGTCTGCGTTCGTATCGCGAGAATCGTACGACGTGCTATCGAAGGTGCATACTATCACCGTCACAAGGCTTTTGGACTCGGGGCCCATGATGAACACGGTGGTGTTCTTGATGGTCAGTCCGTTGTGTTCACTATCGATAATCTACGGGCTTCTGCTGTTCCACCGCCGGTACCGACTCATGAAGGAGAGGGCACCAAAGGCGTTTGTCGACACCCTGCCGACTCGGATCTGGCGCAGCTACAGTGAGTACAGTAGCTCGACAGCGGGTTCGAGTTCTGGTGGTGCCAAGACACTGGAACCACTGCACACGGACCAGCACATCGACCTCCTGGGGCATGCGTATGGCGCAGTTGGCTCCACGCCGGACCTTGCTCTAGTTGACGATGCGGACGGTGTTGCAACCGACGAGGTTCGAGTTGGAGACATTGATGGTGGCGATGCAAATGCACATGATGTTCGAGATGGAAACGAGGACAGAACTGCTAATGTCGATGCTAATGCAAATCCAAATGCAGAGGTACATGCCGAGGCACAGACAGAGGTACACGCAGAGGTGGGAGCGCTTCAAGATGGTGACAGTACAAGTGCAGCTGGCATTACCTGTGGACACAAGGTAGACAGACAGGGCACTTGTGGTGACGGGACTGGCAGAGATATTACTAGCGGCAATGATAGTGCGCGGCAATCACAAGGCAAGCACGGTCATTACGGTCTTCTTCACAACCCATTCGGCAGCCACCTACTGAGCCCATCGCTGAGCGTGGAGGAGGATAGTTCACGGCTTGTGAAGCGTCCCAGAGTGGGGCGTCCTGAGAAGGTGTGGGTCAGTGCCGGCGAGTGTATTATATGCTTGGAGGACTACGTTTCTGGAGTGTCTGAGGTGATGCGTCTGCCCTGTGGACACGAGTTCCATGCTGACTGCATCTCCAAGTGGCTGATTTGCCGCAAGAAGACGTGCCCCATTTGCAAACACGATGTGATGGAAAACATGCCGTCTGAGACCACCCCATTAATGCCCTGACGAATCACGAATTGCATCTATGTTT
Source organism: Sugiyamaella marilandica (assembly GCA_030563205.1). NCBI lineage: Eukaryota > Fungi > Ascomycota > Dipodascomycetes > Dipodascales > Trichomonascaceae > Sugiyamaella > Sugiyamaella marilandica. The sequence goes on from JAKUBH010000042.1 coordinate 34,421, forward strand.
ACAATTTTCCTCTTTTGTTAATTGATTGCTTGTGACGGTAAGTAGCTATATGCACGTTTAAATGTTGGTGATGCCTTGACTTTTTTTCACCTTTTTGAGTATCTCGCCGTAAAGGACTCATCACCGTCAGACTGTTGACAGTTATAATATAAACCAAAACCGTCAAGAACTTTAAATATCTGAAATTCAATATGTAGCATCCGCGTCATTTCAAAACTATGAATTATAATATCACTTTTAAAGGTCTTATTATCTGGTCGTGCTAAGTGTGTATTATTCTATTTGGTTTTCGGATCGGCGACAAATATAATTAACTACTGCAGTAGCTAGAAATCACGCCGTTCGTCCAGCAAAAGGACCAAAAAAATCGCGAAAAAAGTGCTCGCCTTGCACTGTTTTTGGCTGCTTCGCCATTTCGAACGTCGGCATCACATATTCCGCTTTTTGCACCATCTGTATATTTTCACAGCGTATCCATGACATTCTACAACTGCCTACGATCGAAGCGGATACGCCCCGCTCCAAAAGGGGCCGTCGGCAGGGTTCGTGGTGGTTAGGGCATACATTGGTATGTCGTTTTGTAATCCAGTTCCGGGCTACGACATAGCTGTGTTTTGTACTCGCTCAGGCTGCTTTTAATTCTGTCCTGTGTGTCCCACACACTTTGCAAAATATGTCTTTTTTCGAGCCAAAGGTGATGTCCAGTCAGGACATGATGACCGACAGTTTCGGCTATAGTCTCAACCACGACGAGCCTTGTCCTAACGAGGCCGTCACCAGTTGGGAAGACTGCGAAAAGCTCATGACCGTCGACCTTAACTCTGCGCCGACGGCTAACAACTTCTATGCGGCCAATGCTGTGGTGCCGTCGCCCGAGTCGGACTCGAGCAGCGGGTTTGTCAACGTCAAGAGCGAACAAGGCGGCTATAGAAGCGGAGCACCAGGTGCGAACGGCATAACGACTGCCAGCAGCACTTCACAGGACGAGGAGCTGACTGCCGAGGAGCTTGAGCAGAAGCGGCGTGCTCAGAACCGCGCAGCACAGAGGGCGTTTCGCGAGCGCAAGGAGCAGCGGGTGCGGGAACTGGAGCAGAAGCTTGCCGATGCCGAGGAGCAGCTCGCCAAACTGAGGGCTGACAACGACCGGCTGAGACAAAGGAATACAATTCTCGAGACCGAGAACCAGGTTCTGCACACCTCACAGAGCCTGCGGCCTAAAGTGGCTGCTGATACGTCAGCTCCGCAGCAGGCTACTTTCCCGAGCCATCAATTCTATGCATCGCTGCTGTCTGGCCATGGTGAGGAGTCCAAGCCATCATACATCATCTACGAGAAGCGTCATGGCGAGACCATGCTGGGTGCTGGAGCTGTTTGGCAGCTGCTGATGGAGGATCCAGTAGTGCGCAACGAAGACGTCGACATCAATTTTGTTGTTGACTACCTGAAAGACAAAGCTGTGTGCGACGGCCTAGGGCCGGTGTTTCCCCTCCGAGAGGTTCAGCAAGGTATCCAGCTCGCGAAGGACACCAAGAACAAAGTATAGTGGATTATTTATTAGTTAGTGAGTTGTGCCGGGAATGGCAGGTTGAATTGAACGGCAGTATCTGTCTCATGTTTCGATTCTCCTTCCAGCTGTATTGAATTTTGATGTCATTGTTTTCTTCTTGTCTTTTCTAGAGTGGTATAGTCGGCCAGACGAATCGCACTTAATATTTATTTTGCTGGTTTTGATGGTTGTCTTGTAGTATTTTGACCCCGAAAAAAACTGGCGAACTGCCGAAGCGTTAGAGCGAGAATGGTACAGCATTCGGATAGGTCAATGAGCAGGCAACTTGGTGTTTTGAGTTGTATGCTATGCAAGGTGATATATTTGTTCCCTACCAAGAAATAGAGTTAAAAAAAAAAACTCTCATAGTAGATCTCCGATAGCAGTATATAATGAAATATCTGCGTTGATATCCGAGGACCTGACTAGTGTACCGTTATCAACCGCGTTAATGTTTCGTTGTTAATGTTTAGCTAAACTGCGCTGCAGTTACTACGCTCTCGATAGCATATTACTAGTATCTTGCGACCCAGTCACGCTATTTCAACTGCTTCTCAAGTGTCCAGTGTACCAAGTCAGAAGTTGCAGTTTTTTTTTTTGGATTAATATTACATCTCTATAGACAGCATTACCGTAGAAAATATTATGTGATCACGCACAGTTTTTGCCAGCAGTCCATATCCGTACGCTAGTGGTATTAACGGATAATTCAGATGTCTGCGATTGTTACGCCCAACGGCGTGTTGGTTAACGGATTGTTCTGTTAGCCCGATGCAGCTGAAATGCAGGCTGCAGTATGCAACTCTAATAGCTTTTAGCATCACAGATCGAACGCGAACTTCGACTTGATGCGCAATCGCCTCCCATACACGTAAAACAGAATAGGCACCGGCACCAAGGCAGCTCCAAAACAGCCGATGAGCGTGCCAGCCCAGTTGATGCCCAGATTGTTGAACATGGCGGTCGCAAACAGCGGGAACGCGCCTCCAAACATGGATCGCAGAAACGTGTTGCCCGCCAGCGCGGAGGCCGCGAAGAACAGATACGAGTCCACCAAGTAGTTAATGGCTGGCAGGAAAATCATCATGAGGCCGTACCCGGAAAACAGCCCCGATAGCGACGGCACGATCCAGGGCACCTGCTCAGGGTAGTTGCCGCTCCACGTGAACCAGAAAATTCCTATCGGGAACACGATACCACCCAGAATCATTGGCGGCAGGCGCGCTTCGGGCACCGGCTTGTTATTGTTGAGAGCCAGGCGCTTATTATAGAAGGGCTCAAAGTAGAAGATGATGGAGATCCCGCCCAGAAGCGTGCCCACCAGGAGCCCAATGTATGGCAGCTCCACAAGGCCGCCCTTGAACCCGTAGCCCACAAACACTATAGGGTAGGCCTCCAGAAACAGGTACAGAATGCCATAGATGAACGCCGTGTAGATGGTGATGAGCAGCAGAATGGGCTCGGTGAACAGCATGCGCAGCGGGCGCGTGAGATTCTTGGTGACGAGCTCGGCCATGTCAATCTCGACCTCCTCATGAAGCGCGTACACTCCCCAGTTGCCAGTGCGTCGGCGGATCTCCTTAGCCTTGTTGACGAGAATCACGGGGTGGTATGTCTCCTTAAACAGAAACACATCTGCCACGAACGCGGCCGCGCCCATGATGCCGGTGATGTACTCAGTCCACCGCCAGTGCAGGTACGAGTTGGCGATGAAGCCGCCAATGATGGGGGCGCTGAGGGGCCCGCAGAACACCATCAGCGAGAAAATGGCCACCGCAGTACCGCGGTGCTTGTTGTTGAACATATCTGCGAAAGCAGCAGCCACCACCGCCAAGGGCGCGGCACCAAAAAAGCCTGCGAAGAACCGACAGATGATGATGGTCTGAAAGTCCTTGGCGGTCGCCACCGCGAAATTGAACAGCGTGAAGCCCAGAATCGAGATCAGACTGGGAAGCCGCCGCCCGTATATCTCAGACAGGGGAGCCCACATGATGGGGCCCGACGCGAACCCAAACACGTACAGCGAGATGCCCAAAATGCCCACCACTTCGCCGACATGGAATATCTCGGCCACGTCTGGCACCGCAGCCGAGAAGATGGCCGAACCCCATGCGACCGTGAAGGTGGTGAACCCGAGCGCGAAGCAGATGGGCAACTTGCGCTTCAATGGCCAGTTGTGCGGGTGGATAGGGTCGTCGGGGCCTTCAAAGTCCACCCTGTAGGGCTCTCTGTCGGATGACAGGAGCGGAGGATAGTCTTTGCCGCCTCCCATGGGCGGGATGGGCGCCGTCGATCGTCGCGAGCCGCCAGTGAGGATTCTGGCAATGAAATCCGCCTCGACGGACGCCTCGCTGCTCGCAGTGGCAGCCCTGTGAAGCTCGTTGCCAGCCTCAACGTCGCTATCAGCCTGGGTCTGCCCATACTCGCCGTGGAACTTCTGTGGGGGAGGGACAGCGCCCGAATCGTCGTCGTCTTCTACACTCTTGGAGCGCGTGGCTTCCGATGTGTCGCTCATGATGGTTGGATAAGTATCTCGTGAGACGGGCCGCGCAGACGCATATCAGTGGTATTTATACTGCGCTTTCCGGCCTCAGTCGGAGGGAAATAGACTGTTTGGGGTACCACAGAGGGTACGGGTTCGGTCCTTAGCAGTGCCGACCCCAGCACGGCTCACCACCACACATGTATTGACGGTGGTTTTGCACCGTGATGGCTGTAATCGAGCTGGACCACATCAATAATGCATTCTGTATGCTGTATGCCAGCCCGGTGGTGCCAGAGTGGCCTGAACAGCCTGTTTAGAGTGCCCTGATCGTGCTTTGTTCTGCCGAGGTGCATGCATGTCATCGCATATGCGTCATGCAGATCGGATAATCTCAAACTATAACCCCCGACTGACTAATACATGCTCGAAACTCGGCCGACCAAGCCACTTTGGGAAGAAGATGACATGAACAGGCGTGGTTTTTTATGTTAATGAACGCGTTAAAAATAGCAGCACAAGTCGAGAAGGAACAAATACTGACTACAAAAAAATAGTGGTTGTCATTGAGCAGCTGTTCTTAGAGGTGTCGGATGTGTGTATGATGTACAATGAGTAGTACACAATTTCCAGCTGTGCGTGCGACGTATAGTTTACAGAGTAAACTGTGACTTGATTGCCTAATTTACCAGTTTTCACGCCCAACTGCGCAGCGGTTACCTCAGTGCGAAGGAGTCGCAAAATATGTTCGGGAAGTGGTGGAAGTGTTGCAGACATCTTGCGACTCCGTCGCGCTGAGGCAACTGCTGCGCAGTTGGACGTGGACACTGAAGACTCGGCATCAGCACAGCAGTGCCGTCCGATTACGACCACATCCCGAAACGTATCCCGATCAGGCGTCAGAAAATCAGAATGACGCCGTAATCAGACAGTCTCGGAAAATTCGGCAGATACCCTACCCTGGACATGCGATTGCACATGGCTGAGTAAACCTTGATCAACGCCGCTTAAATTTTTTTTTTTTTACCTGCGTCGATAGGCACCAGCACGGCTGTGCCGCATATTTCAGGAACGGCTGAAATTTCCACTCCTGACCGAACGACTCGCATCCGCACGCACCATGGAAATTAAGCGGATTGTACGACGCCAGGTCGATATGGACAAAGTCGACCGCGACGTGCTGCGCGCATGGATGATACGGCGGCTGGAGAAGCTCCTGCCGGACGACGATATCGTGGTGGGGTTCGCTGTGGAGCTCATGATCACTCCCAAAAACGTGAGTGCTGCGTGACCGCAAAACTGATGCTAACGTTAGCCAGATCTGGCCGCTATCAAGGATCAGATGAGAGGATTTCTTGGTGCTGAGACCACCAAGTTCTGCAATGAGCTGTGGACGCTCGCGGTAAGCTGCCAGGACAACGGCGGTATTGCCCCTGAGCTCGTGGAGCTCAAGCGGGAAGAGATCAAAAAAGAGCGGGAACGGGAACGAGTAATTCGTCCATCACGCGGTCGCGAATACAGCCCAGACAGGGGCAGAAAATATAGAGATCAGGACCGAGACAGGCCTTCCAGTCGAAGAGATACAAGTAGAAACAGGGGAAGAGAGAGCAGAAGCACCAGTCCCTATAGAAATCGACACAGAAGCACCAGAAGCACCAGCAGCGAGCGTACGAATAAGGGCGGTAGAAACCGCGCTCGATCTCGCAGCAGAGAATCTGCTCGTAACCGGGGAGACCCGTTTGGTCGCGACAGAACCAGACACGAGTACCGCCCTGTCAAAAGAGAGATCTAGCTTGCACAGATACTACCACTGCTTTTTTACATGCGATAGATCTGACAGTTCCATATATGCGAGCCATCTGTTGATGTACATATTTATATATTTATTCATGCATTGTGCAAAAAAAGTTAGTTTTATACACGACGTTATAGACACAAGTTTATGTAACAGGTTACGTGAGATCGAAATATACATGCATATAAGTTACCAAGGTTTTAGACATGGCTTAATGTACACCTATTTAGACTTCAACAACACACATGGTCATAAACACATCGTACATAGTTATACAAAACGACATAGAGGCATGGTTATATTTTGATTAGACAGTGTGCAACTCCATAGCGCTGTGGAACTTGCTGCGCAGATATGGGAAGAGCGTAAGGAGTCAGCGAGTAAGAGGTTGTGGACGTAGGTATAATGTATATGCTAGTGTCAGAGTCCAGGCGAGAGAGCATGAACATGTGCGCAACAGTTGCCACAGCACGACAGAATTGCAACAGAAAAAAACCGGAACCGAGCTTTTGCTGACATGTAGAGAGGGTTGTGCTATGAGAACTGAGTAGGATATACATATTTAGACGTAATGTTACACATAAAGTTATTTAAACGCATGCAGACATTATACATATTACCCACATATGCATATTGACTGTCACAGTTGGGCAGAAGACAAATACGCACGTCACATATATCACGCTTATTGACAGACATTCCCACATTTTTATCCGCACAAGTACCTATCAAGACATACTTGCCAGGCTCACATATACGAGTCAACTATACTAGACATACAGGTCAGACAAATATCAGTTATCGTTCGCGTCTCCCCCAACGGAACAGCGCACGGCTGAGTGGTATGTGCAGCCGCGGCGGCCACTTTGTATCCTCGACAAGCACCCCTTCAACAAGCGACTGTTGGCCATGGCGACCTCCACAGCACCAAACCCGCCAAACCATAGCGCGCACATGGATGTGATGCCTGCGCTGGACAGGTCCACGGCCAATGGCGGGCGCATTGGCCGCTACCAGATCATCAAGACGCTCGGAGAGGGCTCGTTCGGCAAGGTCAAGCTGGCGTACCACATGGCGACCCACGCTCAAGTGGCGCTCAAAATCATCAATAGAAAAACGCTCGCCAAGTCGGACATGCAGGGGCGGGTGGAGCGCGAGATCTCGTACCTTCGGCTGCTGCGACACCCGCACATAATCAAGCTGTACGACGTGATCAAGTCCAAGGACGAGATTGTGATGGTCATTGAGTTTGCCGGCAACGAGCTGTTCGACTACATTGTGCAAAAGGGCAAGATGTCGGAGGACGAGGCGCGTCGGTTCTTCCAGCAGATCATCTCAGCGGTCGAGTACTGCCACCGGCACAAGATTGTGCACCGCGACCTCAAGCCCGAGAACCTGCTGCTCGACGAGCATCTCAACGTCAAGATCGCTGACTTCGGTCTCTCCAACATCATGACAGACGGAAACTTCCTCAAGACGTCGTGCGGGTCGCCCAACTACGCGGCTCCCGAGGTCATCTCGGGCAAGCTCTATGCGGGGCCCGAGGTCGACGTGTGGTCGTGCGGAGTCAGCCTGTACGTGATGCTGTGTGGACGGCTGCCGTTCGACGACGAGTTCATCCCCGCGCTGTTCAAGAAGATCAGTGGCGGTGTCTACAGCATCCCTAGCTTCCTATCACCTGGCGCCAAGCACCTGCTGCAGCGCATGCTGGTGGTGAACCCCCTCAACCGCATCACCGTGCAGGAGATCATGGAGGACCCGTGGTTCCGAGTGGGCATTCCCCAGTATCTTCTGCCCCCCGACATGCAGGACCAGTACGTGCAGCGCGACGAGAAGGAGCCCATCAACGAGGCGATCGTGGCCTCACTGAGCCAGACGATGGGCTACGACAAGGAGCAGGTGTACGAGGCGCTCAGCAAGCCAAATAGCGAGGGCTCCGAGATCCGCGATGCCTACAAGATCCTCAACGAGAACCTGCGCCTCGCCACGGGCGACGAGCATTTCAAGAAGGACGACATCGACCGCTATCTGTCGGAACACGCTGACGACATCAAGCCCTCGAGATCCAGCACTGCGACCCCTGCGGTGCCTGCTGCTGCTGCATCTCCAGGGTCCGCAGCAGCACAGCGCACAGCTGGATCCGAGTCGTCACAGGTGGTTCATAATAGAGACAACCCGCCAACGCTGACATTTGACAGGTACTTACAGCCGGGAGGCTCGTTGGTGACGCCGTCGGGGCTGACGACGCCCAATTCTACAATTGCCATTCTGCCCACCTCGCTGCCGACCTATCACCGCGCCAACATGATTGCGTTTGGCATCACGCCGTCTAAGAAGCTGGCCCCAGTGTCGACCAAGCGATCGAAAACGAGGTGGCACTTCGGCATTCGCAGCAGATCGTACCCGCTGGATGTTATGGCTGAGATATACAGGGCGCTGGCCAGTCTAGGCGCTGAGTGGGCCACCCCTACTGACGACGACATCTGGACCATTCATGTGCGGTGGAAGTGCGGGCTGCCTCAGCCCAAGCTGATGGGGTCTTCGCCGCCATCCGCAGACAGCACCCCGGCGGTTTCTGCCGTGAATGAGCCAGCATACAAAGTCGACGAGCTGATGCGGATGCGGATCCAGCTGTACCAGGTGGAGCAGGATAACTACTTGGTGGACTTTAAGTTTGACGGCTGGGAGAATAGCGATGGGTCTAAAAACAGCCGCCGTGCTAACCAGAGCCCGGAGTTTGATACCTTTTCTGCCTACCCGTTTTTGCATTTGGCCACCAAGCTCATTATGGAATTAGCTGTTAATAGTCAAGCATGAAGTAGTCTATAATCTTACGAACACGAACCGGAAAAACAAAAATTACACACGACGGCAGTAGTGGGAAATAACTGTAGAGCTGCAGCACTACACAGGTTTGAAAGCAGCAGCAGCAGCAACAGCAGTTGCAACCGTACGAGATGAAATATGGCACCGGTAGATCAGTGTCCCAGCAAATCCGCGCGACGGAGTCGCTATCACTCAGACGAGCTGGCAACAGGCAAAAAAAAAAGGTCTTAAAACTGCTACGCAGTTGGGTGAGGTTACTGAGGAATGGCACTTGCAGCACCTTTTATTTACTCTGTATTTACCTCCCAGCATTGTTACTGGCCATTATACAGAGTCTGAATGTCGCTGATCACAGTACGTGTCAGCTTCTTCAAAAACACCCGTTCGTCTGCTTCCTTGTATTTGGGAAGCGCATCGTAGAGCAGCCATTTTTTGGACGGATGGTTGGATGTCTCACTGGCATACTTGAACAGCGGCAGCGTCTGGTAGCCGGCTTTGATCTTCGACGAGACCTCGTCTGAAGACAACGATGCGTTGGTCGACAGCAGTTCAGAATAGTGGTTTGTCACCGCCGATATCACCGACAGCGACGGTGACTGGTCGAGGGCATATAGCCGCCGGAGTTTACTGAACTCCTCATGCGATTGGATTACCTGGTAGAACAGCTCGTCGTAGTGCGACTCGCTGGTGATTATCATGTCACCATGAATCAGCAGTGTTGACAGGATGAGGCATGCGAATTCAGCTGTTTCAGCAGCCTGGATTCCCGACGGAGTCGATGGCGAATCGGGTGGGTGCGAATTCATGTACTTGACCAGCGATATTAACGTATTCCACACGGCAGACCAGTGATAGTCAAATGCAGCCTTTTCTTGTCGTAGTGATGCCAGCACCTGGAACAGCGTCTTCAGCGTCAATATATACATGTCATAGTCCATAGTTCGTTTTAGATTAAACCGAATACAGCCCAGCAAGCAGTCCATGAACCCCCCAAGCAACGTCGTTTTGCCATTAACGAGCGGCAGCGGCGGGCTTCTGATCCGGCAAATTTTAATCGCTGCCGCGTACTTGCTGCTGATGAGCTGGTTGCTGGTGAGGGATGCATCCTCAACGAGTATTCGAATAACGAGTAGAACGAGACGCGCGTAGCTCGCAGCACGCACAGTTTTGGTCTGATGTTGCAATAAATAAGACGCCAACGAAATAAATAATACAATTGCAGGCTCGTCGAGGAGCAACTGTTCGCCATTTCGCCCGATACCACCGCCGGTGCCACCACTTTTGACATCCGCAGGCGCCTCTACCAGCAGATGCGAGAACACGGCATTTGTCTGAATGAACTCGTAAACTGCTAGCAAAATCGAAATAGTGCCGTGTGGCAAAGACTCAACATCTACAGAGCTTGCACTGGCGGAGCCATTGCCTGGCAATTTCATCAAAGATGACAGCATTTCGCCTACGTACGAGGGCTGACCCGACGAGGCCCGAAACGCAGGGCTTGAGTACTTATCGAGGCTTATCTTCCAGGCATGCCCAGAAGCGCGGATAATGCGTGACATGGCTTTGCTGTCGATGAAATCGGCAAACCGAACTTGATACGGGTTGAGGCCCTCCAGCTTGTCGTAGCTGGCTAGAACTCCTAGCAACGACAAGGCGTCTCCCACGTAAGGGCCAGAGTCAGGGCTCGCTATGAAAGCCATCACAGACCCAAACATATCCTTTTGCAAGAAAAAACTCGATAAAGACGTCTGGTAAACTCCTCCAGCGACAACAGTGAGTGTACGGATCGCAGCCACTCGGACATGGAGAGCCGGGCAGTCTCGGATTATATGGCTTGTGATGTCCAAAAACGCCAGAAACGTCTTGTCGATATTTTCCAACCCAGAAATTACCGAAATGATGTCTGCACTATAGCTCACAAAGCTCTTGCTGAAAATGCTCTGGAAATACACCGACAAAATACGAAGGGTGTTGTCAACGGTAGCGATATCAGAGCTCGCCAGGTACTCAAGTCCGTGTGTAAACAGCTGGTGGGTCAGTTGTTTGTGTGCAAGCACATCTTCGGCACTCATAGAGTCCAGTATATTAAACAGCGCTTTTTGGTTACATCTCAGCAGGAAGAACTCAGTCCAAAATTCGTCTGGCTTGGAGTATTCATCATTTGCGTTGGCCTGGCCGTTAGTTTCCAAGCTGTGGCTGTGGGAAAGAAGATACTTACCACAAGAAGGTCTTCATAGATGCTCAATACTTTTGGGCGAAGTGGACCCCTTTCCAGGCGAACCAAAGGCGATTGAGCCTCTGTCATTAAACAAGCTAGCGGCTACTGTTCACGATGCATGTGTTTTGACTGTGCATTGCCAACCGCGCGGCTGTGCATCTGCAGGCTGTTAGGCTAGCAAAACCATTAATTTCCGTGGACACTTTGGTTTTGAGTGGACTGTGGTGAGAACAATTATATGTCGAACTCGTCGATAATACCAGAATAAAAATGGTACAAGCCATGGATTTCACAGTAAAAGCATAATAGACTGATACTGAACAAACAGCTAGTAGTAACAGATAGAAACAGAAACTGCAGATATAATGCAGGTTAATTGACAAGTGAGAGAGTTGCCAATCTCCTAGCCACAACTGCGCAGCAGTTGCTACAGCGCGACGGAGTCGCAAGATATGTTTGTCGGTTAAAGTCCAGTTGAGGGATCATACTGTATCTTGCGACTCGGTAGCGCGGTAGACACTACGGCACAGTTGACGCGAGGCATTGGCAAGCGGGATGGTTGAAATGGAAAAGTCAATTGGAATGCTATAGAAAGCGATGGCCAGTAAATTCAATAGACAACGAAATGATAAGCCAATAACTAAAGATAATCTTGTATCAGACGTTTGTCAGCTGTGATCTCAGGGGGGGAAGGGCTGCAGCGAGGGCTGCATCCTGCCAGAAATCATCGAGGTTCATCTCCAGACAAACTGAAAAGCAATTAATTCAGGAGCTCAATAGAAGCATATTCCGGATGTGAGCCGGGAAAACAGCAAATTAAGGCATATAATTCTATAGTGGCATCATCTGCTCAATGGCTCGCTCGAAATCCATCGTGTCCTGAGAGCTGACGCCTCGTACACTGCGGCGTGTGGGCAAGGGCATGGCTGGTGTGGTGCCATTTTCCTCTAAAATCAGTTGTGCTGATTGGCCGCTCGTTAAAACTTGTATTCTACCAGCATCGCCAGTTGTTGATTGTCATCCGACACAGTTTGACTGTTAGTGGTAAGCAGCTCAAATACTGTTTTTTCTTCATGTGTTGAATCCTGTGCTCGAATATATCTGTCATTGCATAGTCTTCTCTGGCCTTTTGAGTTGACAAGTCGTGTTTAACATGTCCCATGTAAATTGAGTCTAAGAGAAACATCACTCGACATTGTTGGTGGCGTAGAGGCTTATTAGGGTCGTTGCAAGTGTGGGAGTCGCCTTAATAGCGGGTCATTGCTTGGAGGAGAGTGAATTCTTAAAGATTTCCCAGATGCTGTTGTTCATATGTTGTTACTCGGGTGTCGGCACTTTCGAGTTGGATATCGGCACATGAAGAGACGCGACAAAGCACGACTGGCAAACTAACAGTAGAAATGATTGCTTCTAGAATGATCCGTCGCTCTGCCGTGGCGTTTGCTCGGCCCATGCCACGACTGGTTGCTGCACGCCAGTTCTCACGGACCGCTCTTGTTCTCAAGGAGGTGACCAAGGAACAGCTGCCAGTGACGACCTCGCTGCAGGAGGTCGATGGCCCGGAGACGCTTTTTGGACCGGGTGGTGAGCCAAACACCGTTCCTACTGACTTTGAGCAGGCGACTGGTTTGGAGCGACTGGAGTATCTAGGTCTCCAGCAAGGTGTCGAGATCTTTGATACTGAGCCATTGGATGCGTCGCGAAAGGGCACTCTGGTGGACCCAATTGTCATCGACAGTTACGACCACGAACGTTATGTTGGCTGCACTGGCTCGCCTGCCGGGTCTCACGAAGTGAGCTGGCTGCGTCCCAGCACCCACAAAGTTGCTCGATGCTGGGAGTGCGGTAGCGTATACAAGCTCAACTTCATTGGCGTCGAAGACGCCCATGGTCATGGTCATGGCCACCACTGATATGTATTTGACCGGCATGGCACTGCATGTGGGCTACGTTATATGTGAATCGCATAAATCAACTGTCTCGACTTGTGTCCGAGCTCGTAGACCCGGTAACCTTAACGGGCCACTTCCTTGGGACAGCGTAAACTTCAAGTAACAGGTGCTTCTTCTATTGAACTATTTGTTTGCTTGCCTTATAATTACACAGTCGTCTTAGGTGTATAGTATGACAGTTGATGTGTTTCCTATGCTGGTCTTGCGACTCCGTCGCGCTGTGGCAACTGCTGCGCAGTTGTGTCGAGGATACTGGAACCACAACTAAATAGTCTACAATTACACATTTCGAGTATTGTTCTACTACGGACACCTCGACGCAACTGCTTCAACTGCTTGCAGTTAGCCGATACCTGCAGGTTCATATAGAACAAACCTAAAGAAAGTACCTAGAAACAACGAACAAAAACACGTCGGAAAAACAACATGGCTAGTAACTAGAGATGTCTTTTTTTAGTTCACCAGCACTGAACCAAAGCACATGATCCACTGTGGACGTTTGTTATATATCATGTTACATGTACCACATACGTCCATATATTGACCCCGGTCCGACCCCAACCCCAACCTTTTGACAGGTTGTTAGGGCTGAACCCTGAATACCGCTTCGAGACTGCGTATTTCCAGGACTGGAAGACTCTCAAGATAATCGAGCGACTCTTTTCCAACCGTTCACTGTTCATAACCAGACAGATCAAGGTGCGTATCAGCAGGTGTGGTGGTAGTCAATTCAGCCACCAGCAGTGAAGAACAGGACTAATTTAAAGATGCCTAAGAAGAGAGCTTCCAACGGACGAAACAAGAAGGGACGAGGACACGTCAACTCTGTGCGATGCTCCAACTGCTCGCGCATGGTCCCTAAGGATAAGGCCATCAAGCGGTTCACCATCCGAAACATGGTCGAGTCTGCTGCCATTCGCGACATCTCGGATGCGTCTGTGTACGCCGAGTACGCTCTGCCCAAGCTCTACATCAAGATCCACTACTGTGTGTCGTGTGCTATCCACGGCAAGGTGGTGCGAGTGCGATCACGAGAGGGCCGACGGGTTCGAACCCCTCCTCCTCGAGTTCGATACAACAAAGACGGAAAGAAGATCAACCCCAACGTTGCTGCCAAGGCCGTCTACTAAGCGTCGGGATCTGATTGTTGCCCGTCTGCCAAAACTCATGTATATGAATCATGTGTATGTAGTCGAATACATGCCACTGTATTGATGTTTTTTAAAATTTACATAGTGTAGTCGGTGGTAGAGTAGTTACCGTGCATTCCGACTCGACTGCCCATGTTGAGATTGATGGGGCTCTTGAGCGTCAAATAAATATCAGTACCCCATCCGTGGTAGCTCTGGATCTGGAGCTTGCCCCCGAAGAATTCGGCGTACGCCCTGCTCAGCGGCAGGCCGTATCCCAGGCCTGCTAGGGTGCTGCCGCCGCCAGGAGGGGTGTTGAGGGTGCTGAAGCCTTCTCCCTCGTTGTCCTCGTACGTCGAGTACGCGAACTCGAGCACCCTGGATTGCAGATGGGGAGGAATGCCTCCGCCTCGGTCCCGGATCCGCACCATCACGCCCTGGCCGGTGCGAATGATTGTGGCCACGATAGGCGCATCGGCATTGCCGTTCTCAATGACGGCCCGAAACGCGTTTTTCAGCAGCTCCGTGAAGATGTACTCCATGTGCACCGGCACGTAAGCGAGCTGGACGTTGTCACCCTGGTCGATCTTGATGTGGGGAACCACTCCGTACTTGATCTCACAGATCTCGCCCACAAACGCTGCGCAGTCGTGCAGAAAGTCCGACGGCTTGCAATCGCGCTGGATCGTGCCCACGAAGTTGTCGCCAATGGGGTTGGTGAGTGCAATATGGTGCTCTGCGAGCAGGCGAGTGCCAATGCGGGCCCGCAGATGGCGGTCCAGCAGCTCGGACGACTTCTCGGTCGAGATGTACCTGCGGGCCTCGAAAAAGCCCTTTGCGAGGATAGGAATGGTGTCCGAATGGGCCTGCACCAGCCGCTCCAGCACCTCCACGAACTGGTGGTTTTCCTCGGTCGATTTGGGCGCAGGAGTGGTGCTCATGACTCGGAACGAGTTGTAGTAAATGCTATATATCTTGGAGATGTTGGGATTCAGCACAATCAGATAATCTAGGTTGCGCAGCGCCTCCAGCCGGTGCGCCAGTCGCACCGATATATCGTGGATCACATCCTTGGCATTGTCAATGAGCACCTCGTCTGGAATCGGCACCATATCAGCAAACTTGACCAGTCCTTGCAGACTGATGGGCCGCTGTGGTTCGCTCGCGTGCTGCTTAATGCTCTGATCTATGGCCAGCCGCTCATCCTGGGTCGGCTGGATAGCAGCACTGGTCAAGAACTTCCAACCCACTTCCTGGTGCCGCCGTGGTGGCCTTAGCCACGGTCGCAGTCGCGGTCTTAACCGTATCATATGAGATGATAACATGTCAAAGGCAGAACTCATGACTGATTCATGCTGGATAAAATAGCAGGTTAGGGCTGTGCAATGGCTGTGGGGTACGGACTGACTGTGTAGGTATTATTCTGGGCAGCCAAATGTACGTACGGTGCCGAACGAACGGCTATCGATGGATATCAAGTGTGTTTTATCATCAACGTATTCGGTCAATTGGCTTTCAGTATGCGCCATAACTATTGGTGCTCTTCCAGATTAAAGTTCCACTAGCATTTATTGGTGGTGCAGTCAGATATCCTACTTCTTTTAACGGGCCTAATTGTAGATAGTTGCAACTAGCTATTAGTTTCCGATTTGGCGTCCTATGTCGGTTGTTTGTGCCGTGTATGCAAGCCGTACGCAGCATATATGTGTGTGTGTGTGTGTGTGTGTGTGTGTGTGTGTGTGTGTGTGTGTGTGTGCGAAATGGGTCACAAAAAACACGTAATCCAAACCCGAGCCGTTACGAACCTATAAAGGAAGCCAAGCTGGAATTTGTCCCAAAATTGAAAATTTGCCGTCATGACAGCCAAGCCTAGAGTGCTCGTAGTGGGTCCGCTACGGCAGAATCTAGACCACAAGGTGCTAGAACAATATGAAAAGATCTTTGATTTGATTGTACGGTGCACAGCTCTGAAAATTTCATGCGGTTGATGATCTAACAATTAGTACTACGAGCTCGAATCCCGAGAGAAGACAATCGAGATGTTCAAGACAGAGTTCTCAGACATCCAGGGCATTTTTGCCATGTGGCTGGGGTTTTTGACCATTGGTGGCATGTTTGATGAGCTTGTAGATGCGCTGCCCGCGTCCCTGAAAGTCATTGCCATTCCAAGCGTGGGATACGAGCACTACGACCATGCTGCGCTGCAGAAGAAGGGCGTGATTCTCTGCAACAGTCCTGGTCTTCCTGCTGAGGGGGTTGCCGATATAGCTCTGCATTTGACGCTGTCTGTTTATCGAATGACCTCTGCTTTCGAGAAGGCGCTGCGGACCTATGGCAATACTCTGGAATGTCGTAAAGCTGCCCGCCAGTTCGACGTCGAGACAGGCTCTCTCCCCGCGCAGCTAGCCCCTAGCACTGAGTTCATGTTCGGTCATATGTTTGGCAACTTCCAAATCGAATCTGCTCAGGGCCAACGAGCAGGAATCGCTGGTTTTGGTGCAATTGGTCAGGCCACGGCCAAGCGACTCCACGCCATGGGCATGAAGATTCACTACACGAAACGGCTGCCACTCACAGAGGCCGAGGAAGCAGCTCTTGGTGTTCCACTGGTGTATCATGAAACTATTGAGTCTCTTTTCAGGCACTCAGACGTATTGGTCCTGGCTTTGCCGCTTACGGCCGAAACCAAGCACATCGTCAACGAAGAGTCAATCAAACTGCTTCCTGACCGTGCACGGATTGTGAACGTGGGACGGGGGCCCCTGGTTAAGCAGAAGGCGCTTGTTGATGCACTAAAGTCGCGCAAGCTTTCTGGAGCTGGCTTAGACGTGTTTGAGTTTGAGCCCATCATAGAGCCTGAACTGCTTCACCGCGACGATGTCACGCTGCTTCCTCATCTCGGCAGCTGTACTAAGGAAATTGTTGAGAACTCACTAACGAACTGTTTGATCAACATCGAGGAGGTGGTTTTAAAAGGAACAAATGGTTTGCACCCAGTTAATCTCTAATCAAGTTAACAACGCGTGTTGAACTGCTGTATATAGTATAGCTAACTGGCTATGTAACAGATATATACTAGGGATACGTTAGATCATAATAAATATATGTCGTCTCATCAGGGGGCATCGACTGACAGAGGAGGGGTGCTTCTTATGCGTGAAGGGGGGGGAGGAGGAGGAGGAGGAGGAGGAGGAGGAGGAGGAGACGGTGTGAACATCATACGTCGCGATGGCGGAGGAGGAGGTCGAGCCAATGGCGAGCTTGTTCTTGGTAGAGGAACTGCTGGCACTGACAGTGAGATCACCATTGGAGGAGCATCACGAGATTTTGGAGCAACTGGCTTGCGAAGCTGAGCTATCTCTATGGCGCTGTTGTTGCGGATCTCCATACCCAGCGTCTTGCGAGGTGACGGTCGCGGAGGTCTCTTCTTTTGATATTCGTAACTTGACGCATCACTATCACTCTCGCTTAGGCTATCGACTGGAGACAGATTGGATCCAACATACTCGAGCCAGCCAACATGCAGACACCGTTCAGCCAGTCTTTGAGTAGTCTCCGTGATAACATACGAACACCTATTTCCTGGGAACGCCATCAGTTCCAGGACCTCCACGAGCTCGCTCCGCCGATATGCGTCGGTATGCAGCTGGGTATTTTGCAGTAGAGGATGAAGAATTCGCAGGTAGGTATGACGCAGATTCTCGTCTTCAGCTGGCAAATCATAGAGCTCTCTTATGATGACACTCACTAGGACCTTAAGATCATTAAGATAGATGTACTGGTATGTCTCCTTAGTTGTGAAGATCAAATATAGGAACTTCATCATCATCAGTTGCAAGCATTTGTCTGCTCCTCTGTTAAAAAACAAAACCATGTTCTCCCCAAATGTACGATACAGATCTCCATGCTCCTTCAGTACAGCAAATGTGAGGTTTTCAATCACATCCTCTATTGAGTCGTCGCTTGGGACTTTGTTGCTCTTGTTGTTTTCCTTATCATGCTCACTACCGAGCGAGTCACTGACAGCAGCAATCATATACTGCTCATTAAGAGCCAATATCACTTTCATCACGGCAAGATTATTAGGGTCATTACTATCGTATTCCGATTTGCCTTCGATAGCTGTGAATAAAAGCTCAAGAAACTCTCTTCTGATGCTCCTGAGATCTGCCACTTTGAGCTTTTGAATCTTGCAGATCTCATACAGCAGCTCCAAAAAGATCCTCTGCAAGCGAACATTCTCCAGCTGGTCTTCCCAGAGAGCTTCTACCACAAGCGGGACGGCTGACTCTTCCTGGAGCATTTCAAAGGTTGATTGATGGTCCCGGCCGTCCACAAGCAACACAGCGCCTATCAGGATGCGAGATTCGTAGCTTAGCTCTTCAAAGCGCAAAACCAGAACTGATATAAGATTTCGGCGTACATATCCTCGGTTCTGAGAATACAACTTCGAGTTCAGAAGATGGTATGCGCACCTCGTAAGATCCTCGTCCCTTATTAAGTATTGAGCTCACGTTAGCGTTGCTCTTAGCGACAAAAACAACTTACACATGTACAGAGCTGCTAACTTGATATAAGCAGTCAGCGCCCGGTCAATACGGGCTGTCGAATGGTAGTCATCTGAGACGATTTCTTCTAATTCTGGCCGTTAGACACAACAGTCGCGAAAGTACCTCAGGGAAACTTGCTTACCATCCCAGAACTGTTCTGCCGTCTCCAACTGATACGACAGTACGTCCATCGCTACATGCACGTTTGAAATGCCTGATTAAAGTGAAACGAATGCAAAAGTTCTATAAACAGCAGTTTTTTTGTTGGCTTTGGTGCCAACTCGTCCTTCTGAGGATGCAGAAGTGGGGATTCCAAGTTTAGATAACTAAACCAGAACGGCTGTTACGGTGGGGGTGCCGCAATATAGCATTACGCGCTGCAGCGCCTTGAGAACTGCAGCCTATGACGACTGCAACAATCTCGACTTTGCCCGAATCGTCGACACTCACTAGACGATTCTTTTCAGGATATATCGAGAGTATAATTTGGCAATTTTTTTGGGGGAAATAAGTACGGAAAAGTGGTGATCAACAGATCTGACCGCTTTCTCAGTGAAGCAGTCTGCGTGTTACCCATGTTAAAGTTTGATCACACGTCGCAGAGGCATCATACTGCATGCGAAATTGTAACCAACGTATATAGTTCTGTTGCTGATCAATAGAGAGATACTTCCGTAGTCATCAATTGAGCCAGCTAGCTGGGTGGTAATATCAATACTAACATCTACTTATGGCAAATGAGTTATCAGATATCTGAGAACACGCATATACTTTTACCATTGAAGTACAAATCGGCTTTTGCCAAGTTTAACTACATCTATAGAGCACTGTGCTACGTAAAAATATAGAACAATAGGGACTTTCTCGACGTTAACATGATTTTCTGTGCATACAAAAGGTTGCATGCGGGTACATAATTTAATATTCTTCAGGCGTCGATCGTAATACAGTTCTATTAAAAGCTTTAGCGCGTATCAAGAAAATTAACAGTGAGTAAAATGCCTGAACAGACCACTCAGTTAATTATCCAAGATAGTAGTATTCTTATACTATAATCAATCCGAGCTTCCATGGCCGTCCAAGATTATGTGTATGTACAAGTCATTCAGAGAAAAACAATAGCAGCAATCACGAAACAGCTTCCGTAACAATGAAATAGACTCGAACTAAACCGCCAGGCGTTTCCCTACGTAATATCCCGCTGTTTTCATATATAAACTATACCTCATCTCACTCATGTAGATATGATCGCTTTACGCGGCACCTTTGCTTTCGGAGTCCATGCCCCGACCAATACTGGCACACTTCCAGCAATTGGGGGAAAAAGCCGCCATATTTAGAATATAGAAGCATTATTTAAATTCAAAATCTTAGCTTTACATCCTAGTCTGGATTATGCTGGTTTCAATCATAAGCCTTTTCCCCGCGTTTTTTCTCAAACGGGTGTAAACTGGCCAGCCCCACTATCAACGTTCGCCTTATCAATGTTCGCCTCATCATGAAAGGGTCGCCTCTAGACAAGGTATGTTCAGCGAAAGGGGAACGAACTCTAATACCAGGCTTATTCGCTCGTCAGAAAGGCAGACACCGCGACGCAGAATGGAGAGTTCAGCAAAGCCAGTTCTCTCCATGAGGAGGCAGCAAAACAATTCGAAGAGGCCATGTCCTTAACCCAGAGCGAAGATGCAAAGGCTACTATAAATGTCCTTGTAGAACAGCACAAGTCTAGAGCAAAGCTGTTGAGTAACTATAAGCCAGGTGTGGACAATAGTTCGCCATCAAATTCAAGCCATGCTGCAACTAGCAAGACGTCTTCTCGCCCTCCTATCCAGCATGAAGACCTTACTATGTCGCTGGCATCTGCTAGAGGAATCGTGGGTAATAATAATACTCAACCCGGAGCATCGACATCATCCAAGAAAAAGTCGTCTGACGACGATCCGTTTTATAAATTCTATTCGTCGGTTAATGCTGTATTTACAAAAGCTTTCAATGCTACTCTCGACAAGGCTAAGGAAGACCTTCAACAACATAGCCCAGGCAACAGCCAGCCGTCCGGGACGCTCCTACTGCCGAACAATCCCAATGAGAGCTTTTATGTGGTTCCAAACGCTTCCAGCCAGTCTGCGGAAGAACTTGCTACTGAGAACGCCAATCTACGCCAGATGCTGAACCGGACCAGTTCTCAATTGCATGCCTACGAAGTGGCAGTAAAGAAGCAGAAGGATGCATTAAAGAGCCAACTTCTACAGTTGCACAACGAGATGAACGCGCGTGAGACGTCAAAAATCCGCGAGTACGAATCGGAAATAGAAGGCTTAAAGACAGAAAACGACAAGCTTAAGATCCAGATTGGTCGCATGAAGAGTCGGTGGGACGAGCTTAAGCAAAGTGCCCGCAAACGGCGCGAGTCTTCTGAGGATATCCATGAAAGCGACTGATTCTACAAGCCCATACAAAAGAATCATTCATGGAAAGGAAAAAAAAAGAAATCCATCGCACAGTGTATTATGTATTGAGTTATACATGAAGCCGCTAGTTAGAACCAGCTCTGATGCCATGCATCATCTCTTCTTTGGTGATCAGATGCCCTATGGTTTCAACATGGCTGAGCAACGTTGAAATGTTGCTACTCCACTCGTTGAGGATATCGTTTGTATCTTTGGGTTCGGCGAATGTCACGATTCTCTGCGGACGGTTGATCCTAGCATAAATGGTGCCCTGAGTGACGAGCTTTGATAGGAAGTCTTCTGTCTCTCGTTCTGTCAAGTCAAGCAGGGATGTCAATCGTGCAGTCGTAATGCGCGTATAGTACTTTGCAACCACCCGGACGTTGTGCTCGATAACTCTCTTTCTGAAATCCTCCCAGTGAGTCTTGCCTTCTGGTGTGGCGGCGCTGAAAATGGATGTCGACCGCAACGTCGGACTGAAGATGCTGTCAACGTTGGGCCATCTCATGAGCTCGTCCCGCGTGAAGCTCTCGATCAATTCTTTGTGCACCGGCAGCTTATCCAGTCGCGAGTCAAGGGCCACCTTGTGTATGAGATCGGACTGTAAATTGTCGTACGGCGACAATGTAATGAAATATACAATATTCTCCAACACCGGCTTCCATTTGGACTCGTCCTCAATCACTCGCGGTGTGTCATACACCGATTGGTAGAACTGGCATACCTCCAAGTACTTGTTGTCGTGCAGAGCTATTTGAATCCTGAGATCGTAATATCGCAATTTAAGATCGTGGACCTCTTCCTTGTCGAAGTAGCGGGGTACGATCTTGCGACTATAGATGAGTGCCTGGATGTAGTCACCCTTTCTGATGTACAGCTCCACCTGCTTCAAGATGAATTCTGTCTTTTCTCGAATCTCCATCGATCCGTATGTCTCGACTTGCAATTCAGCCAACACCTCTGTAGCGCCGTTGATATCGCCATCATCCTCCTTGATTTGCGAAAGAGTTCTCGACACCCGTGCTCTTTCGACCTCCACGAAAATCTTGCCTTCGGTCACCGCCCTGATGTTTTCTATCGTCTCTATCTTCGTTGCTTTGTCAGGTGCAGAGTCCAACCCGGAAATCACCTCTTGAATCAGCGTGGTGATGGCCTGCTTAAGCTGCCCATGCTTCTTCGAGAGCAGCTGGATTTGCTCGTTCATCAGCTTCCACTTGCCAGCATCTCGAGTGAGCTGGACAATCTTGGTGAGCACCCGCTTAGACGATGCCAAATCTGAAGCCTGACGGGTCTTCTTTTCGAGAACAAGAAGCTTCTCAAGAGCGCCATCAAAGTCGGTCTATTTAGTCAGCCATTGAATCCTATACTACTACTACTACTACTACTAAAAATCGAACAACATACCTTAGATAAAGCGTCAATCTCGGGTAGCTCCTTGGTGACAGTCTCCGAATAATCTTTCTCCGCCTTAATTAACGATTCGTCCGCCATGATTGTGAGAAGTAACAAGTACGTGTATAGAGAGTGATAGATCTCAGTCTCTTACCCCGACTGCTGCGGTGGTCACCTTAACTAAGCCGCCCACTTAACAGCATAGTTCGTCCCTTAACCGGGTCTGCACGACTGTCTATCGTCTCTTGCATCTGGGGAACAGCAGGAGTCTCCGAAAACCTATGAGCGAAGAGCTTCAGTCTTGGGTTGCCGACCAAATTCTGACTTTGATTGGCGCTCTTGATGATGCTATTGTAGATTTTTGTATTGCGTCTGCAAAGGCAGCAAAATCAGCACGAGCTCTCGAATCAGAGCTACAGGGCTTTGGTATTGGGAACTGTGAACAATTTGCAACAGACTTGTTTTCAAGAGTCAACGGCGATGCCAAGAAATCGCAGTTGAAAGATCTCCGTCCTGTGAACACCCGGTATGAGTTTGTGGACTCTTCTGGACCAACCTACCAGCAAAATGACAGAGGATTTGAGCATCGTCAGGTGGCAGCCAGCAGTAAACGCCGACGAAGACAGTATGAGGACGAATCTGAATCTCAATCTGAGTCAGCTGTAGAGTCCGAGAATGAGCCGGATAGCATAAGCAATGGAAAGCGGCAACGGTCCCAAGATTCCCAAGACGACGAGCGTGTTCACTCTGCAGTTGATTCAGAGGAGGACAGGAAGGAGAGGGATGCGTTTGTAGAGCGTCTCCGCGAGCAGGATTCTCGAAGGAAGAGAGAGCCGGAAACACCACGGGAAAGAGAAGAAAGGCACTCGAGAGATGAAATTGGTGAACTTCGAAGAATTGCTCGTCAGCAATATCTGTCGAAAAGGGAGGAGCAGAAGCTGCTGTTGCTGGAGAGAGAGGTCCAAGGGCTCGAAGAAGACGTGGAAAAGTACGGATGGGAAAATCTCAGCAAGCGCGAACAGCGGGAGATCCAGTACAAGAGAGAAATCCTTTCGATCGCCAATGAAAGAAAGAGAATTGATCAGTCAACTAGTTCTGGTTACCAGATGCCAGAGGACTATTTGACAGAAAAGGGCAAAATCGATCGACGAAGAAAAGAGGAAGTTTTGAACAAGAGATACACGGACGATGGACCAACTGTCTCAAAGTCGATCATTAATGATGCCGAATCGTGGGAGCAGGAACAGGCAAGCAGAGCCATTGTAAATTCGAAGAAAAGAGATGACCGCAAGGCTGTCAATCCAGAGGACGAGTATGACTACGTCTTTGACACTGCCCACAATATAGAATTTGTGTCTGACTATGTGCCGTCTTCGTCTCGCACAAGAGAACAGGTCGAATTTGAGCGGCGCGTCGAGGCTGAAGAGAAGAGAGTGGCCGACATTGAAAATACTCGCAAATCTTTACCTGTTTACGCTTATCGCGAACAGCTTCTTGATGCTATTAAAGAGTACCAGGTTTTGATTGTTGTGGGCGAAACAGGGTCGGGAAAAACAACGCAGTTACCCCAGTATCTTCATGAAGCTGGCTATACTCAACATGGCATGAAAATTGGCTGTACCCAGCCTAGACGTGTAGCAGCGATGTCGGTTGCTGCTCGTGTTGCGGACGAGGTGGGATGTAAGCTTGGGAATGAGGTGGGATACTCCATTCGATTTGAGGACCGAACGAGCGAGAAGACGGTTCTGAAGTATATGACTGACGGAATGCTGCTCAGAGAGTTTCTTACCGATCCAGAGCTGTCAACATACTCGGCGATAATGATTGATGAGGCACACGAAAGGACGCTGCAGACGGATATTCTATTTGGACTGGTGAAGGACATTGCTCGATATCGACCTGAACTTCGACTTTTGATCTCATCAGCGACCATGAATGCAGAAAAATTCTCCAAGTACTTCGATGACGCCCCCATATTTAATATCCCGGGAAGGAGATTTGACGTCGATGTCCACTACACGACTCAACCAGAAGCCAACTACTTGCATGCCGCTATTACGACGGTGTTTCAGATCCATACCACGCAGGGCAAAGGAGATATTCTAGTATTTTTGACGGGCCAGGACGAAATTGAAACCGCTGCTGAGAATCTGGCAGAAACGAGTCGCAAGCTGGGCAAAAAAGTACCCGAGCTGATAATTTGCCCTATATACTCCAACCTCCCTCCAGAGCTTCAGGCCAAAATATTCGAGCCAACGCCTGAAGGAGCCCGCAAGGTTGTGTTGGCTACCAACATTGCAGAGACATCTATTACCATCGATGGGATTGTCTATGTGATTGACCCGGGGTTTGTCAAGGAAAATGTGTTCAACCCTCGAACAGGCATGGAGAGTCTTGTTGTCACACCGTGCTCCAGAGCAAGTGCAGATCAGCGGGCTGGTAGAGCAGGCCGAGTTCAAGCCGGAAAATGCTTTCGGCTGTTTACAAAGTGGGCATTTTATAACGAGCTTCCAAGAGATACGACACCAGAGATCCTACGGTCAAATTTGTCGAGTGTTGTTCTGACGCTGCTGTCCCTCGGGATCAATAATATACTGGGATTCGACTTCATGGATGCGCCTCCAAATGAGTCGCTAATTAAGGCACTTGAATTGCTGTACGCATTAGGTGCGCTCAACGATAAGGGCGAACTCACGAAGCTGGGTCGGCAAATGGCAGAGTTTCCTACTGACCCGATGCAGGCCAAAGCGATTTTGGCAAGCGACAAATTCGGCTGTGTGGACGAAGTATTGTCTATTATTGCAATGCTTGGAGAATCGGGTGCGTTGTTCTACCGACCAAAGGATAAAAAGATGTATGCGGACCGCGCTCGGGAGGCGTTCACTAGGCCAGGGGGGGATCATTTGACCCTGTTGGAGATTTGGAACCAGTGGGTGGAGACTGAGTATTCATCCCAGTGGGCCAAGGATAATTTTTTGCAAACAAAGAGCTTGACGAGAGCCAGAGATATACGAGACCAGCTGGTGCGCCTCTGCGATCGAGTAGAGGTCGAAGTTCGGTCTGCGGGATCAGGGGGAGAAAGCCTGATCAATATTCAAAAGGCTATCACTGCTGGTTTCTTTCCAAACTGTGCCATGCTGAATCGCAGCGGTGACACCTACCGATCAGTGCGACTTAACCAGACGATGAGCATCCACCCTTCGAGTGTGGTGTTTGTGCAGAAACCCAAATGGCTGATCTATTACGAGCTTGTGATGACCAGCAAGGAGTTTATGAGAAACTGCATGCCAATTCGGCCGGAGTGGCTATCTGAATTGGCACCGCATTTCTACAAGGGCAAAGACATCGAGGAGCTGACGAAAAAGATGCCGAAACAGCAGTCGTGATTTCACTTGCCACAGCAGGATATCTAACAATGTACATGGCTATCAATAATTTATTCAATCGGGTAACATACCCAAGTCGTAATACAAATCAACCGCCCCTGTAGAACAGGCCAATTTGTGACAGTTCGCATCGAAATGGTCTTACTGCTCTCGAGTCGCAAGATACGGGTAGATATGGGATGTGCCATTGCTCTTGCAACTCCGTTACGCTGTTGGTTCCTGTTATTTGCTACGTCATATGGTGTGAATTCCACTGTCTATGCACTATACATAGCAAATCGACTAACACTGTATATAATAATTTATTCAAACATGTATATCACAACTGCGACAATCTATAAAAAATCCGACGCTGCAACAATCCATTTAATCCCTAATGCAACAACTTATTTAAATACCACAACTGCGACAATCTATTAGACGGTGCAACTGTGTCCATACGTGGACCTCTCTGCCTTGAGGTCTTGCGTGTACTTGTACAACCTGTGCCTCGAGCAGACATCTACACCATGTAAACGCCTATCGAAGAACAAAATTCGCGTTCCGCAGACCAAGATACTGCTGATCGACTCCTGGTCCTAGATGACTCAATATTTTGTAAACTTCAACGTTATAGTATCGTAGTCCACCGTGGCGACTCGACTTATAAGTTCCTGGCAATCCGGTAATATCGCACCAGTGTTTCTGGGGCTTCAAAGATGGCGGCGCCTCAATGCTGAAGTAGGTGACTGAGTCATTGAGCTGGATATTTGCCAGCCGTTTCTGCTCGTCAGTGAGCAGCGTCTTCAGATTCTTGGTTCTCCTGTTGGACGGTTTCCACCTCGTCTTGAATGCCTTCTCAGCATTCGAAAAGTCGGCCTCTTCTGCAGACATCAGAAAGCTAAACCACTTCAAAAGATGTAGATGCGCTTCAATCTGGTCTTTCCAACCAACTAAATCCAGACACAGCTAAATCCAGACACAGCTAAATCGGTGCAAAGAGCTAAATCGGTGCAAAGAATGAAGTGGTCTAGAAGTGAGCGGCTGCAGCGTGTCACACAGCTTCACAGCTTTTTGGGCAGCCGCAAATCTGTCGTTAGCCACATCACATCGAGTTATCACAGGTTATCAGTATGTCGTCGTCGGATGTACGCGAGATGCTGAACCTGCCGAGCCGGCCTGCATCGCGACCTGTGGTGAAAAAGCTCAAAACAGACTCGTCTGTCAAGAAACTGGGTATGTTGACAGCCAGACACGGGTGGTTCTAACTGAAGATGGCATGCAGCGAGAACTGTACAGTCTGCTGGGAGAAAATACGCCGCCTCTTTCGATATCCCAGAACAAATTCAAAGAGAAACCGAGCTGGAATAAGAAGGTCACTCCTTGGACATGGTCGCCTTTCAAGAATTCTGCGCGTGATGACGATTTAAGGCTATATCATTGGGTTCGCGGGGTTGTAGATGAGAACGACGAGTATCAGTTTGCAAAATACAACCAGACCATACGAGTGCCGTCGTTTGATCGGGCAGATTACGAGGAGGCTCTGAAAGGTGAGTATTTGATTTGTTAATTGCCGTGATAGCATTTGTACTAACGACTTCTAAGATGACGGATGGACTTTTGAAGAAACGAAATATTTATTTAATCTCTGTAGAGACTACGATTTGCGGTGGATTGTGATCCAGGATCGATACGACTATGCA
Organism: Sugiyamaella marilandica; assembly: GCA_030563205.1. NCBI lineage: Eukaryota > Fungi > Ascomycota > Dipodascomycetes > Dipodascales > Trichomonascaceae > Sugiyamaella > Sugiyamaella marilandica. The sequence goes on from JAKUBH010000042.1 coordinate 61,830, forward strand.
GTAGCAGACGACGAGCATGCGATGGTTGTGGATAGTGAAGTCAAACAGGAAAACAAAAATGGCACAGTGAAGAAGGACAAGTCTGATGACCAGAATGGTGTTCACGAGAACGACGATAATGATGACGATGAAGACGCCGCTGCTGATGCCAAGGATGGTTCAGACTCCAACAATGGAGATGTGGCCAATGACAAGGGTTCTGATAACTCGAGGACAGTCGAGGACCTCAAGGACCGGTTCTATGGGGTGTGTAGAGCGCTGCTCAAGCTGCAGCAGAAACAGACGCACACCACCCTGAGTCCCGCAGACGAGGACCTGTACCGGCAGATGAAGTTTTCGAAAGAGTCCGAGATCAAGCGCAAGGCCCATCTCGAGAAGCTGTTGGCGCGCAGCCCAGCCGAGGTGGCTGAGGAAGAGGCGCTCATCATAGAGTCGAGGAAGCTAGAAGCTGCTGCAGAGCGCATGCTGTCGGAGCGCCAGGAACTGCTCAGGCTGCTGGATGCTCCACAAGCGTCTGGGTCAATTGCCCAGTATCAGGTCAGCCAAGGACTGGCCCAGCTCACCAGCACGCTGCTCACCACTGACAAGACCCGCAAGCGCAAAGAGGGCACTCCGTCAACGCCCACCTCGACGTCGTCACCAGCGCCAGCGTCAGCGCTCCATTACAATGGCACTGCCAGCGGGGGCGGCTCGGCATCGCGAACCCCCGCCTCGTCGTCTGGGTCTGCACAGGTCAAGTCGGAGCAGAAGAAGTCATCGGGTAGTGGTGGAGGAGGAGGAGGAGGAGGAGGAGGAGGAGCAGTGCAGGTGTCGCAGATCATCCAGAAGAAGCTGTCGGCCAAGGAGGAGGCTGCGTACGGAATCGCCTACCACGACAAGCTGTCGGCTGGCGTGTACCTGCGGTCGACCAAAATCACCGCGCTCAAGCAGGCTGTGCAGGCCAAAGTGGCCACCATTCTCAACGAGATGGATCTGCCTGCCAAGCCTGTCATGCCCACCGCACGGGTGTGCGCCAAGTTCGAGTCGCTGCAGCAGAGCATCAGCGTGCTTCTGGAGGCCAAGCGCCAGCACGACAAGCTCGATGCCGAAATTAGAGTTCTCAAGGCCCAAAAGGAGCAGCAAGACGGCCACTAAGGCGGCAGTCCCCTCCCCTGTGACGTCAGCAGCCTCGGTCCATTGGGGGCGATTTGCTGGGGAACGGGTCACCTTTGTGCTCGCCAAGTCGCCTTATTGATCTTATTGTGGTCGGTCACGCGCAGGGTTCCTTGCCCGCAGAGCAATGATGAGCGTCGATCGCACACTATATAATGCGGTGGCTATCCCGTAGAGTGGCTACAAAACGTAAGCTACGAAATGTCGATTATCAGTGGTCTACAATATCCCAGCGTCCGTCCTTCGTAAGTCTGTGGCGATTCAAGCCTGATTTTAGGTGTCGATGCTAACCATACAGTGCCATTGCGCTTGGGACTGCCTACACGCACGCAACCTCTTTTCTGGTTTCCCAGCCGGTTTTTGGCGCGGCGTTCAAGCGAGCGCGCGACTCAACCACAAATGAGGAGTTCATCAAGAGCCGGGAGGCTTCCAATGCACTGACCCTGTACGGCTCGTCGCTCACCAGCTCGGTGGTGCAGTCGTACGCGGTGTCGGCGCTGCTCAAGCTCACGGGGGCCAACGACGCTAGCGGAGGTGCCATTGTGGGCTCGCTGTTGTTTGCTGTCACATCGGGCCCGTCGGTGGTGTCGGCGCTGCTCATCGACGGCAAGCCGTGGTCCACCATTGCTGCCCAGGCAGTGGCGTCTTTGCTTGACACGGTGGGCCTGGCAGTGGCGCTCGCGTGGTTCGGTGAAGGGTCGACGTTTGAGGGAATAGCAGATATCCACTAGACGCTTGTGTGCAATGTAGATGTGCAATATTTAAATTGATTTAAGACGATGATGGAAAAGTAAATTTGTAGCTCACCTTGTAGTTAGTAGCACTGTTTTACAACGAAATGTGGTTCTGTCGTAGTAGGGGGGAATAATAGACTGTCTGAACAAAGACCGGTCAGGGGCCGATTAAGAATAAAATATTAATTATACAGAACATGAAGAGAATAAGGTGATCAATCGGGAAATTAAAGAGAAATCAATTGAAATCTGGCAACAGCAATTGCAATAACTCTGTAGAATATTATCAAGTTGGACCGTGAAGATGTCAGAAGAGTAATGAGGTGTTCATAAATCTTGCGACTCCGTCGCGCTGCAGCAACTGCTGCGCAGTTGATATGGTCCAATTCGACTAATGGACAATACAAAGCCATTAGAGCACGACAGTATGTAAAGTATTACCAAAATTATCTGTATTATCTGTATCGCCGGCCGGCATATGTCGCTGCAAGTCCGAGTGCAACTGCGCCAGACGCCAGTCGCAGTGCCCATGTAAGCACTCTGTTTTGTCGCGCCCGTTCTCTGAGTGCCTGCGAGTAGGAAATGTCATCTCTAAACGACACCATTGTATACAGCGGAAGCCACAGGTCACCAAGTGCCCGCGACAACATCCCATCTACCGATTTGCGCAATAAATAGCTGGTGCTCGTCACATCGTGGCGCATTTCCACGTAGTTTCTCATCGACAGATCAACAATCGCTACCAGGTCGTTGTGTCGCACCGACGAATACTCGTCAAACGCCTCGCCCAGCCGGAACTCGTGCTTGTCTAACAGACTCATCAGCACCCGAACGTCCTCAAAACCGCAGTTCATGCCCTGGCCATAAAACGGTACCATAGAGTGAGCAGCGTCGCCAAGGATGATGGCTCGTCCACCCACATTATACTGTGAACAGCGCACCGACACTAAGGTTCCACGTGGGTTCTTGTGGAAGCACTCGAGAAGGGCATCTTTGCCAATCAATTCATATGCATCCTTGAATTGAGTGCTGAAAAAGTCAACTATCTCATCGTCACTGCTGCTCAGCTTGCTATCAAACATCTTCTTCGGAGCAAATAGCGTGCATGTAAACGACCCATCCATGTTGGCGAGGGCTATCAGCATATACTCGTGCCGAGGCCATATATGGAGATGGAAAGGGTCCAGGCTGAACTTGTTTTCTCCCTTTGCTGGCGGAATGCGCAGTTCCAAGTAGTTGTGGTCGATGTACTCCTGGCTGAAATTCATCGGAATCGCCCGCTGGATTTGTGAGCGCATCCGGGAGTGCGCACCGTCCGCTCCGATCCAAATGTCTGCTTGAACTGCAATTTCGCCTGAATCAGCCAAAAAATAACCAGTTGGCGCTGGCGCACTGTCAGAACTGTTGAGGTTCCCGACCCTCAACAGCTTCGTAGTGAACCTGACTTGTACTGAGTCAAGTCTCTCGAGCTCGTCCAACAGATTCCGGTTCAACAATGCCCTATTGATTGAATTGATGCTCTCTCCGTAGAGTCCGTATTTTTGGCTCATCTGTTTCGCATCCAGATCGTGAACCATTCGGCCGCTCATTGGAATCAAGTCCTTCAGTACTCGGTTGGCCATCTCCTTATCTACAGACTCTAATGCGCGGATGCCTCGAGCTGACACGGCCAGATTTATCGATCGCAGTTGAGACAGCTGCTGCTGTTCAGGCAGCCTCGGATCAGGCCGGGATTCAAAAACGACCACATTGTACCCTTTATTGGCAAATGCTAATGCTACCAAGCAACCTACTAGGCCTGCTCCGATGACTGCCACAGTCTTTTCATGTGTGCTTTCTGAGGCCATGCTAACCGGATTCAGAGCTCGAGTTTTCGTTCCTCGTATCGCAACAACAATGCAACACAAATAATAAAAAAACCGCTAATTTTTCAACCAATATCTGATATAACAAGCTCAATCGCACATAACAACTCGCTGAGATGGAAGCAGTTGTCTTTTTCAATTGATAAGTCCAAATAATATCTAGATAGTTTATTTGAAATGGCGTTGCAGTCAAATCTCCACAACTGACTGAGATCGTCTTCACGTCTCCAGCCGCACCAACGACCCTTTTCCAGGCAAGATTGGGTCCCAGAGACTGAGAGCCACATTACATCTGGCGACGGCGAAAACTCGAGCCCGATTTACTGCGATTATATATTAGCTACCTTTAGAAGCATGTCGCCGCCAGTTAAGGTAAACACGCCAATGGCGGCGGGTACAAAGTGCTTAGCATATCATGGTCCGCTGCTTTATGAAGCCAAGATTGTTCGCGCCTATGATCCAGCAGTCAAAAAGGCTACAGTTCGAGTTCCCCCGAGTGAAGGAGCCGGCGAAAAGGTCATCGACGCGGAAGATCTACCAGAAGAGCTCGAAAACAGGGTGGCGTATTTTGTTCATTATAAAGGCTGGAAGGCAACGTGGGATGAATGGATAGCCGACGATCGAGTTTTGATCTTCAATGAAGAGAACTTGCGCACCCAAAAGGAGCTTAAGCAGGCAGCATTGGCAGCAGTGAATCAAGGAAAAGCGAAAAAGGCTGCCGCTGCTGCTACGTCCGGGTCAGGCTCGGATGCTCAATCCGCTAAACGGGCAAAGGACGCCAAGGACGATGTATCATCAGGCATAACGCGTGGAAACAAACGATCACGTATATCTGATGATCTCGAAAAAGAAGAAGATTTTATAAGGCGTCCAGAGATTGCAATTAGTGTTCCTGATGGTCTTAAGTCACTTCTGGTGGACGATTGGGAGTATGTGACCAAGGAACATCAATTGGTGCGCCTGCCTCAGAAACCGTCGGTGGTGGATATTCTTAAAATGTATCGTGACTCCAAACCAAAAATGAAGGAGGGCAGCAGCGAAGCCGAAGTCTTTGACGAAATTTTATCCGGTATAAAGCTGTATTTTGACCGGTCACTGGGCAATATTTTGCTGTATCGTTTCGAGCGTCAGCAGTATCTCGAGATAAAGAAAGCACATCCGAATTCTTCGATGAGTGATATATATGGTGCTCAGCATTTACTGAGATTGTTTGTTTCTCTTCCCGGACTGATTGCCCAGACTAATATGGATCCGCAAAGTATCAGCGTATTGAAAGATCAATTGGAGGACTTTCTCAGGTTCATGAACAAGAACAAGACTGAACTGTTTCAGAATTCATACGAGAATACTTCCCAAAGATATGAGGCATTTGCTAAGGGTGTGTAGTGTGAGAGTAACAGTCGTCATTAGTATGTTTAGGTAACGAGTTCTTCAAATTTTTTGTTCGAAATGCTTGTAGCAGGTTATTGTAAAAAATTTTATTACATATTGTTTTGCAGAGTATAGTTAACAGGTGGGCATTGCAAATGCAATGTGTTTCCAAGCGAATGCGTGCAAAAATAATATTGCGGTCCAACATTGCAAGTGAGTGTTGCAAGCTAATTATTGTGGTATCGTTAATGACAGTCGTAAATCATGAAGTTAGGTGGTTTCGTATGTGAGCTGTCTCAAAACAGAGAAGCGTGCTTTTCTGGAGGTGAGTATGAGCAAGTGGCGTCATCTCCACTAGACTCGCTCGTGTCACTCTCTGCATCACCACCCGAAAATCCAAACTGCTGCACATGTAAGCCAAACGAGCCGTCATTATCAATAGAAACAATATCAGACTTCAAAGTCCTGGGAGACGTGAAACAGCCAATGGACAAAAAGCTCTTGTTGCTCGAAAATATCGTGGTTCCATCGGCAGTTCTATCAACAAAATATCCGATTGAAAACGATTCATCAAACCGAGACATTCTCTGCTTGTACATTTTCCATTGCTTGGAAGGAATCCAGTCCAGATCTTTTTTGTTCTTCTGAATTCGTAATGGCTCACAAGCAGTGAATGAGTCAGTTTGATCGTCTTGACCAATAGTCCAGGTTCGAATAGATCCATCACCCGCTCCAGAGTGGATCTGGTTCACATCTGCCGAAGACCAGCACACCGAGTGAATTTTGTCACTGTGGCCTACAAAAGTAGACATGGGTGCATTGGATCGTATATCCCACACTTTGATGACTTCATCGTTGTGCACCGCCATCACGTAGTTAGCATCATAAGGCGACCACTTTATCTGCGAAACCATCCCATCATTGCCTTCAGGCGGAGACAATCCACTTCCTTGAGACCTGACATCTTTGATGGAAATACCTCTCGATCCACCAACGGCAATCACACCATCGTGCAATGGTGCTGCGTCAAAGCATGCGACCCCTCTGCTCTTCTTCTTCATAATGGGACGATCGCTTCTGCTCGGGTCCCACAAGAAAACATGCTCGCTGAACAACGTCATGATGGATGAACTTGCACAAGATGCCCATGAACTGGACGTCAGACCCAGTTGTTTGATTCTAGTCCCTGTTATCCTTTCCACATGGCGATTATGATTGAATCGCTTGAGGATTTCCGCCGGATCGTTACTGCTGTACGGGTCAGACAGCAGAATCATATGAGCCATACCAGAATTATGGCCAGTCACGAGTACATTCCCCTGGCTGCCCAAGACATCTCGAGGAGATGCCCATGCCAGGGAATGAATTCCCCCGAGACTAATCGTCTGGTGATGCGTCAGGATTGATTTCTCGGCAGCGCTGGGGTGACGTGCCAGCTCGTAAATAAACAGATTAGAATCACTGGATCCACTTCCAATTGCAATAAGCGGATCGGTCTCATGGACAGACATAGCCGTCAGATACTGTCTTCTGTCGGGCACATTCCAATAGTGGGAAGAAGCCATCTCAACTTGCGACTTCTTGGAACTATCCCGATTATCTCCAGTTTCTTCTTCCCAGCTTAGTTCGTCTCCAGATGAATTTCTCGTCGCAACTATGCGAACCCCATCGGATTTCTGCTTGACTTCATGGTTGAGCTCATGGTTGAAATCATGGTGAATGCGCTTCTGCGTGGAAGACAACATGGCTGAGCACAAATTATCAACTTTGCCGTGTTACTTATAATTTTGTGTCGTCAAATGTTCCACTATGACCTGTATCAGAAGCCCGGTTATCTTCGGCGCTAATTATTTCGCAAACTTAATACAAGTTATTATGATAATAACTTGCAAGTCGCCCTCAAAGAGCAAGATAACCCAATTTCAAGAAGATTCTGTCTGTCCTAAACGTCAGGGAGGATGATGAGAATAGTCTGAAGAAAAGGTAACACAAGGTGGAAGGAGGCTGGTATAGGCTGGTATATATTGAAGGCATGACCAAGCCATTTCATTGTACTAGGACGATATCATGTTGCTCCGTTGGTTTTGTGGTGCTGAAACCAGCCACAGCTCAACATCCGACTCGCCTGTTAGGCGTGTCTCATGTAGGCAGCCGCATATTCCCCAGCCACATCACGCAGACATAGTGCATACGACCCACTTCAGGCATGATCTACACCAGCCAACCTTCTATATTGGCATAAAATGAAGACTCGAAAATGGGGCAGGCTGGGACGATTGATGCTGAATTTGTCTAGCGTGAGATATTTAGTCCCTCGTCGACTTCATATGGCCGGCCGAAGTCCTGAAGTTTGATGCAGCTCGTAGCTGCACTGGGAGATTAAATTATACTAGTGCGTTACAAGTCTAATCTTAAATCAGATGCAAAACTGACTTTTACCTCTATGGTTGTAATAAATAGCAGCTGCTACATTGCATGAAGCAAACTTTATGATGGCAGGTTATCCGGAGCATGATTTTTCACTCTTTTTTGCCTTGGATCAGTTACATGGACGAAAGGTCGGCTGCATCTTAATCTGCACATGCAAGGCGTCAGATGTCGCATAACCGCTCACTACAGCTACCATGTGAGTTTCTAAAAAGAAATTCAATGCGGTTCTAGAGTACTTCTGAGATACTCATTACTAGAAAAGGAATAAATATCTTGCATTTAAGAGGCATTAAAGCAAGTTATGCCAGATTCAGCTCGACATATACATATCTGACAGGCAGGAAGAACCGCTGGTTTTATTCCTTGTTCCGTTAAAGCGCTTCACCCTTGTCAAAGTCGCTTTGTCGTCAAAATTGTTACAAATATACTCCTTGTTATACAGTACCATTCCTTTGTTATATTGTGCATTGCAGACAGAAAAACTACAGAAGTTACCAGAATGCCGGACTACCTGAGGGGCTATCGTATCTCCGGCGCTTGGCGCGTCCAAAGAGTCCTCCGACATCAGTGATATCTCCGCTCATTCTGACAGACTCTCTCTTGAGTCGTCGAATGTTGCGCTCGCGCTCTATTTCTCGTTTCTCAATTTCTTCCTGAGACAATACCTCCACAGACGGTGCCCACTCTTCTCCAAGAAGCTCCTGGTCCACTCGCCATCCAGCTTCTCTGCCAAATGCTGCTAAATTGTCAATATCTTGGGGCAAATGACCATCTACGGCCTCTTTTTTCATTCTCAGTAACACCTCGTAAATATTATGGGCAATTGCAGGAAGGAACTCTCCGGAGAGTCCCAAGTCCATCACAACGCCTTTGGCAAACTCCTCAGGAGTTAAATCACCACCCAGATCCCATTCTAGCTTATCTTCGTACAGTTGTTTATCCAGATTGACACTCAGTTGCATAACAACGTGTATTCCACAGTTTTCTGGAAGCCGTATTGTAGCCAGTGAAGAATATTCTGCCAACTGTGACTTGATAGAATTGGCAATGGTATGCGTGTACCCGACTGGAAGATCCAGATCATTACAGGTGATGATAGCAAATGCCTCAGGAGTCAACACTCGCTCGTTGAGGTTCCACATGAGGAAATCGGTCACTCGATAGTTGTCAAATTCGACAACCAATCGTAACGGCACTAATAGCTCCTCCAAGTCTGCGATTTCCGCCCTATCTTGCGGTGTATATGTAACGTGTTTAGTGCGAGACGCGAGTTTCTTGACCTCAATTTTCCTCGGCTCAACATTATCTGCGCCGACACCAGGCGTTGCTGATGGGCCAGTGCCGCCAGCATTATTTCCAAATGAAGGATCGTCTTCATCGTCGTCATCAAAGTCCTCTTCCACTTCCGCGTAATTGATAACATTCGTGCTTCGCTTATTTGAACGGATCGTGGGCTGGGTCGAAATAAATAATGATGTCTGCTCAAGCCTCAGTCGGGATGAATATCCCGTTTGCAGGGCCTGAGGAATTTTCGCAGTTAGCGACATCTCACTTCGCGCTTTGCAATTGTATGTTAGGTTTGGCAGTGGTGAATATTACAGCTCCTCCTGAGGCTTATAATAAATAATGCGTTATAACAACCTGATCATATTTATTCTCATATCGAGTAATGGTCTGTCTGCACCTTTTCAGGGGTCGACGTACAGCAGTATAGATAAAATTCCCCACGCGACGCGACAGACGTCTTCCTTCTATGGAAGCTGACTCATTTTTAAAACAGCATTTTGTCCATGTGTCTTCCCTGGAGAGTTTTTTGACTCAATTGGTTTCTGGTGGTAAAGCTGATCGGGTGTTCAAAAAATTCGACAACTCTGTAGACGAATCCAATTTCCATGACTTCCTCACCAATATAGTCGTGTGTTGTCCATTTCAAGACCCATTGAGCACATTCTTTGACTCCGCTGATGAGTATAAAGACACTTCGAGTTTGCAGTTTGAGAGACTGATATATTACCTGGCATCAAAAACATCGCCTCAATACCAAAATGTATTGGGTTACGGTTTGAATACAGTGAATACAGCTCGCAACTCATTGTGTTCTCTAGAATGGAACTTGCTGAGGCAGCGGTTGCGGAACGACAAACTTTTCAGTTTTCTAGTCACCAGATGCACTTTATTACGGATGGTACCGGACAGATCTTTTATACAGATATGCGGTCCCGATATCACGGATGTTATTGTTCGTAGGCGTGAAATGGGTAATACTGAAAAGTCTGATTCAGTTTCGCATCCGAGTGGAGAACATTCTATTACCACTTCGAAATCTGATAAGGTCAATATAAATTCAGCATTTTGGAAGAAAGATCTTCATGGTGGAAAGCCGTTTCTGAACTCGTGTGGTCAAGTGGTATTCGGATTTAAGCCTCCCAATGTTTTGAATGCAGCGCGATATGAAAAGTTTCATCACCCGAAAGTCATAAAAAGTCACCTTTTAAAATTATTATCAGAAGTTTTTCCACATGAATTTGATGCGTCGAAACACAGGAAACTGATGGATTATCGCTTCAGTGGTTCAAAAAGGCTTGAGTCTGCGAACGGATTACTGCAGCAGATTACTTCTAGATGTCGGCATGTTCCGTATGACATTTTCATGAACCACTGCTGTGTCACGGGAAGAAATACACCCCAAAATCTTGCTGATGTTATAGCATTTGTCTGCAGAGTCATGGACTATCTGCTTCCTAAGAGAACTTTAGGATCAATAGCAAATTGGCGGGTATTTCATGATAATATCGCTATATTTATACGTCTACCTACGTCTGAATCTATTACTATGCATCACATATTTCAACGGTTCAAGATTACGGAAATTCCTTGGTTAGGCAGCTGCTCGTCTAAAATGAGTAGATCGGATTTCTTCAAACGCCAAGCCTATTTTCATCAGTTCCTGAAGTGGATATTTGGCGTCGTTATTACCCAGCTTGTACGCTCGAATTTCTATGTGACACCCATGAGCAGTTCCAAGAATAGCTCTCATTTTTATAGGCATGATGACTGGCTTAGAATGTCCAAAGCGACAATGAATTCTTTTATTGATTCAAAGTTGTCGGCTGTTCGAGAGGACGAACTGAGTGATCAGTATGCTAACGTTCGGCTTCTTCCAAAAATGTCTGGTGGCTGCAGAGTAATCACTACGCTGGGTGTGCCTGGTCGAAATGGCGCCACAATGTGTCGTAGTGTGAACAGCTCGCTTGTCAATCTTCACAGAGCTTTGAAATGTAGCATGCGAAATGCTTTTGCAAAAGACGAAGGATTGTTGGCTGGTGGGTTTGACATGATTCTCAAGCTTGCGTCTTTTAAGAAGATGCAAACTTTACGCAGCGGACGTCTGCCCAAGTTCTACTTCGTATCAGTGGATATCTCAGGTGCTTTCGATAACTTCAAAGTTTCGAAAGCCATAGAGATTTGTGATGAGCTGCTCCGTGTCGACCACTATTATATTCACAATTGCAAGATGTTCGATTGTCGAGTTGCCTCGCAAATGTCGAATTATAGAGGCACCAGTACTTTCACTGCAATAGATGCAGGATCCCCATTATCAAAACAAGCTGAGATAGAGATGGAAAGGTCTGCCAATCAAGGTGCCATTCGTCTCTTAGTTGACCGCTCGGTTGAAAATATTGCCTCAAGTGAATCACTTAAGAACCTCCTCAAAGAGCACTTATTAAACTGCCAGGTAAATGTAAATGGCAAAAGGTATCGAATCGAAGGAGGGTTGCCGCAAGGCTCGATCGTCTCACCGATTTTGTGCGATGCCATCCTTGAGACTTTGGTATCGCGTAACTTCTCTTTTGACAAAGATCGCGGCATGTTACTACGTTATGTGGACGATTTCCTATTCATATCGACATCAGCAAGAGATGCACAAGAATTTTTGACATTTATGGAAAACGGCTTTGATGAGTTCGGAGTGTTTATCAATCCAAAGAAGACATGCACCAACCTGAATGACCCACATTGTAGAAGTTTCGAGTACCTTGGGTGGAAATTCAATGTCGACACGTTGTCTGTACAGCCCACTAACGGCTTAGATACATCAGTTCGGCCTATGCTTGGACCGTACCAGAAAGGAGACTTGGATATATTATACGACAAACTGCTGCCATTCATAAAGTACCGATTACATTCGTCCGTCCTTAGAAATCTGATTGACAGCAATACAAGATTCCTGCACTACTTGGAGGATATCAGCAGGATTCTAGGGAAAAAGGTGTTGATGTTCCATCTAAAGTGTTTACATAAGCGCTCGGGAGTACAACCTCTTAGGCGCTTGATCTTTAGGCTGATAGCCAACTTGGTAAGACGTTGCACACAGGCTCAGCAACTGATCGGGGCAGCTTCGATTTCTCGCTGGAAGCTGAGAAAAACATGTGCGAAGGGTTTCCACTCGGCGATAGATCGACCGCAATTCGCTGAACTTACGGACCAAATTGTTCAAAAGTACTTTCATTAAATTAGTAATTTAGTCTTCACCCTCACTGGCCGTTTCTGCTATTAAATGACTGTCATCAGTGCTGTCGTCAGGACTAGGTTCATCATTAGACGTAGGCGTGTGAGAAGCGATTTCGGGAGGAGTAGCAGGCAAGTCTTTGTCAGTAGAACCCGCATCAAGACCTCCGCCTTTGGCCGCCTTTGCAGCATCTCGTTCAGCTCTCCTCCGCTCTTTTTCTAATTGCCTTAACGATTGAGCCTCCACTTCGTTCTTCCGCTGTTCTTCAAGCATCTTCTGTTCGCGAAGTTTCCATCTGCGTTCTGTCTCCTCAATACCACCCGACTTTTTTAATCGGCTCTCGCCGACGAAGTCTCCAAGTTCGTCTTCAAACTCTCCACCTCTGCTTTCGAGCTCCTTTTTCCTCAACTTCTCTGCTCTTTCAATAGCCTCGATCCTTCGCTCGTGGTTGGGCTGGAGTGCTGAAACTTCGGAAAGCACTGCGTCTTTGACATGCACGATACCATCCACAGGAGCTGGAATGATATTCGGTGGGTTTGCTCTCTTAGATGCTGCTGCTGATGATTTATTCTGCTCCTGTGAACACAGTTCAACCAACTTGAAAGTTTCTTCAGCTTTAGCAAGGTCATCGGCCAAGTCCGTCACTAGTTCTTCCTGCAACTTGAAGAACTGCTGTTCGTCGCAAACGGTATCAAGCTCTCGTTCCCAAATCTTCTTCCATCCTGTCTTTTCCGAGTTGATGTAAGCCGACATTGCCTGCAAGTCTTCCTTGGCTGTGGCGAGGTCTTTGGAAATCGTTTCCAACTGCCTCGGCGAATGTCGGACACCGCGCTGAGCAACATCTTTCCTCAGAGCTTCGATAATATCTTGCAGATCATCAACATTGGTCAGAAGCCTATCAGATTCACCAGATAGCTTTTTGTGACAAGATTCCATATAAGTTCTGCTTGTTGAGGGATTTTGGGTCAGGATGTTCATATTTTGCAATCCTTGAGCCGATTTCATAAGACTAGCCAACTCCTTTTTCAAGTCAGATAACGAATTATTACTGACCTGGCGCAGAACTGCTACGTCTCTCCGAATGTTCTCGATTTGTTTGACACTGATCCTTGAAGCCGGCCTGCTGTCTGACAGACTTGAGTTCCTATTTAAGCTCACAGGTGACTGAAGCGGCAGCAGTATTTTGTCAGTGGAACCTCTTTCATGCAGCAGTTTTAGACTATTTGTATTTTCTTCCATTTGACTGTGCAGATCGGTGATGTGCTTCATTATTTTCTCCATGCCATCATCGATATGGTGCTTAACTTCATTGATCTCTTCAATGTTTAGCGACAACAAAACGTTCTCGCCCTTAACATCGGCGAGACAGTGCTCGTCCAGCTCATATCGAATTCCCGACTTGGGCTCCTGTATATAAATATCGGGGAAGGATTCACTTCCGGGAGAATAGGCAAATTTCTCTATGAACTGCAACCTTAAAGCGGCAATTGTCAGTTCTTTTGCATTGATAGTGGTCTTCTTGACTTTGTGACCAATCTGCAAAAATATCGAAATTGTTTGGTCGTCGTTCAAGTTAGGGCTTCTCTCCGCCGTCGACAAGCCATTGCTATCTACCGTCTGCTTTTGCACCAAGGACACATCATCAGACTCATCGTCGACCGCACTCGTAGATAGGCTGTAGTCTGCTAGCGAGCTGGAATGATTCGACGTCGTAGGCAGTAACGAACTGCCACGAACTGTTGGGTGACCAGGCAAAGGAGGCAAGTCGGGAACAGCGTCTCGCGCAGCTTGTGGTCCGTTTGTGAGCTTGGCAAATTGGTACGCGGAAAACCTTCGTGATGCTCGTCGTTCCAGAGCTTCACTGCGTTGCAGTGCTGCCAATGCATTATTATTCTTTCTCGGAACGACTTCCACCTGGTCAGATACATACTGCGTTCTGTTTACATTAACAGCAGAAGCAGCAACACCGCCACCACCAGGGCTGGAAGAAGGAATCGATCCTGTTCTGTGTGGAGCTCGCGGACCTGATGCGGGAATGGAAGGTGCACCTACTCCTCCTGTACTGTTCTGTCGTGGAGGGACGTCATACATAGGGCCAGAAGCACCCGAGGATAACGATTCCGACCTCGTAGGGAACTTTCCTGGCGGCGGTGGATGCATGGCTATCGAAGCCGACCCATTGCTGGGAATTCGTGATACACCGTTCGCATGCGACTGCTGAGGAGGAGTATGGTGACCACCATGATGGGCATGAGCTGGTGGAGCTGGAGTTTGGGTTGGAGAAGTGTGCATGGCAGCGTTCTGGCGGATAATGGCCTGCTTCTGCTTCAACTGGCGCAGCAAATTAACGATTATCTCCCGTATTGATGGGAGGTATCTGTCAAGGTTCTCCTGCGAAGCGTCCTCCGAGAGCGCCTTTTCTAAAATGACTCGCAGTGCCTGAGGGACGTCGCCTAAATCAGCAACCTCGATGCCAGCAGTCAGAAAAGCTCGACATGCCACATTGAACTCGTTGCCGAGATTAACGTATACATCAGACACATCCTGCTCAGTGGCATCACCTCTTGCCCATTGAGTTAGACTCTCAAGAAGTTGCTTGGTAGCTACTAGCAGCCTGGTAACCGTCGACTCGATGGTGCTCATCGTCGTGGCACGCGATCGCGGCGTCATCTGGCCAGTCGGCGAATTGACAGTACCCATCGCAGGCGCACCGGGCGCAGAGGGCCTTCGTATTCCAGTCGGTGGAGGCCCCACTGCGCGTTGTGGAGACGCCATGTCCACACGATATATATGTATATATAGGGATCAGAAGCAGGAACACTGTAACGGTGGCTCCCCGATCAAAGAGGCAAAGACAGAAAAATTCAAAAGCGTCTGACTGCTGCAAATTAAATTGCCACTATTAGGGCAGTTGCTTATCGAGGAATTTTCACAGGCAATAGGGAGATTATTCGCTCCGTTGGAGGAGGTCCTAGGAGGTGAAGGCTTACCGCGGTGAGCCACAACCGGTAATTATCATCCCTGCCCTATACTCTATCTGAAATAGACGATTTAACTTATAACTAGAAGCAGAAGGCATAGAAAGAGGGCAGTAATGGATGACCTGGAGGGGTATATAAGTAACGACACGTCAATTGAGGACTACATCAGTGAGCATGAGTTTGCAGAGCTATTTGGCGGCTACAGAGCAGACTCTAGGCTGATTTCCGCCCTGTATAGCGATCTGGCCAGCCAGGACAAGAGGCGTCACGAAACAGCCCAACAGAACGTGAATGCTTTTGCACAAACGCTGCTGACGCGGTTAGCAGAAGAGCACGCGCTGCGCATGCAGTCGAGCGACGAGACAGACGATATACTGCCAAGGACTGGTTCTTTTATGCAGAGGGAAGAGCTTGATCAGCTGCGAGCACAGATCGAACGCATTCTCGTTGATAAAACTGAAAAACTGGCCACAGAGGCTGAAGTACATCGACAATATCTACAAAACATAACGGGCCAGCTCAGTGGTTCCACAGTGGAGGTTGACAGTAGCAGCGTTGCCCAGCTGTATGGACAACTCCGCGAACTCGACAAATAATAATAGTATGCAACTTGATCATAAAGAATAGCGGCGACGACCGATGACACTGCGATAGTAGGCAGCGTTGACTGAGTCGCTGCTGTGTCGGGGCGACGCGTCGGCAGTATTGCCCCAAAATGCCCACGATATGCCTGATAGCGTGGACTTTGAAATGCTATGGACTGCCGAGATGGTCTTGTCAATAATGCTGTCGTCCATTTCTTCAATTGTCTGGACCTCTCCAATACTGGAAATGCTTGGTACGCGTTGGAGTCGGTCTGATTCTGCTGAAATGCTGGCCAAAGAGTGATCCGAGGGACTTTCGTCGTCTTCCTGTGCACTTCTGTCAGCCTCTTCGTCCTCTATCTTGTCCAGCAGCTCTTCGTCGTCAACGTCGGGCTTTTCTGCTATTATGGGCTGGGTGGCGGTCAGATGTAATGCAGACAAGCGGTTGTGGTGTTGGTGGTGGTGGTGGTGGTGGTGATAGTCTTTGACGGGACTGTGGGGAGGAGAAAAGTACCGACCCTTGGATCCGGTCGAAGACTCGCTGGCACTGCTGACGCTGCGCGAAGGCACGTTGAGCATAGAGTTCCAGCGTTTCTTGAATGATGCAAGCTGGGCTTCTGCCTGGCACAGCTGTTCACGAGCTTCCAGAACCCGCCTCTCCTTATGAGCCAGCTGTATAAAGATCTCCTGCAGGGTCGGCTGCGAGTCAATGATGTATGGAGACTCGCTGGCCCTTTGTGTGGGCTCGAGCTCGCTATGGCTGGCAAGCTCTGGGCTGTAATGGAGTGTCTGCTGAAAGTAATCTGCCTCCGGGGATGAGATACGCAGCATGTGCGCCTCCGAGAGGTTGAGTGAATGGCGCTTGGATGATGGGAACTTGAATTCGCCCTCCTCGGCCAGAATAGGCGGGGCAACACTGCTGACTTTGGATCTACTCCTGGCGCGCTTGGTAGGCGATAGTGGCACGGGAAGGATGAGCGGACCGTCGCCGCCACTCTGTCGGGAGCCCCGTGGGCCACCAGGGCCCTCAGCGCCATCCATGAATGTGGTCTTCACGGGAGACACATGCCATGAAACGCTCTTGCAGTGCGGCATGGTCGCATGCTAGACGGGGAGCCGGTTTCTGGTCTTGTATTTATTTACGTTGCCTAGGGACTATCTATGTTGATGGTCTGTTTTGGCCGGGTTAGGCATGCCAGGGTAGGGAACTTCCCCTGAGCGACGCGAGGCGTTCGTCGCATCTTGCGTTAGGGAACTGCACAGTGCAGCTGCATGCCAGATGCTGCAAAAGGGAAACACAATAGCTGACAGCGTAACCAAGGGAACATAACCACCGTAGTGAATGAACGGTAATTTCC